>VDFB02393101.1:0-37520 GCA_007258455.2 Sequoia sempervirens | reverse complement strand
CTTAGAGCCTTGTCAAAGTTTAAATTGTACCTGCTTGCCATTGCCCTTTCGCTTATTTCCCTTTCCCTTAGTCATATTTTTCTAACTCCTACAAAACCCAGTCAAAGCACCTGTTAATTTTCAAGACAAAAGATATCAATTAGCAGAGTTTGTAGAAAGTTATCTGCAATTTGTACATTATTTTAATACTTTGATTGTATATCCAAAATTAATGCAGTTTTGGAACACATACCTAAATATGATATTATGCACCAAATTTTTCCGAAAAAGGGAGTACTGCAAAGAATGAAAGTCTGCAAATTATAACCACTGCACCAACAAGTTAGATAGATTGATGCTTATCAACAAAAAAAAAATTGAGTATATATGGTTAGCAAGTGCAGGTCTTGAGAGAAGGGTTGTGTCCCTTTGATTCGTTCGCACAATCTTTTATAGACCTGTAATTATTTCTATTGCTTTTAATTGTGAATATCATATTAAAAATTGTTTCTGTAAACAAATAATACACAACATTATATTAGGAGGCTACTGTCTTTGGCTAGAAATTGAATTCAATGAAGATATACAAGAAATTTTTAGAAGAAATTAAAAAAAGGATGAGAACAGCTCTTATACTATATTTTATTGAGTCGTGGGGACACCCCTGAAGCATTAAAAAAAACGAAGCTCTCATACTATATTGAATCAAAAAATATTAAATGAAAAAATATATAAAATTATTTTATTGACATTAATATTCAGTTTTAAATTATTTATTTTAAAATGATTATTTTTATTATAAGATATAAAATTGTATAATATCATATGGTGCAGTCATTACATGTCAGTTTATTAAAAATTATAATTATATATATAAAAAGATTGAAAAATAGTAGAAACTGTTGAAAATCTTTACAAGCTCTTAACTAGTGATTAAATGGTTTACTTTCAACCAATTAAAATTTATTAGAAATTCATTATTTCTTTTCTATACATTATATTTTTATTTTTATTAAAGTCAAATGCAAGATTTTTAACTTTTCAAATTTCTAAAATTATTTATTTTATCGTAGTTTTACAAGGCATTTTCTATGTTTGAAAATAAAAAATTGTTAAATTTTAGTAATTACAAATTGCGGAGCTTGATTTGAAAGCAATAGTAAAACTTTCTTTTTTTTTGTTCACTTTGAGGAGACAACTTCCCAACACCCCTTTACCTATTTTTCTTGAATATCATTTTGATTGGTTAAAAAAAATTATGTAATATATATACTACATAATATGTAACATATATAACATCTAAATTTTAATTTAATATATTAAATAATAATATTATAATATTATATTTATGTTAGAGACTCTTACAATGCCATTTTACTCTACCTTAAATCAAGGAGAGTTCTTGACATCATCACCCTTGATTTTTTAATCTTATTTTTTTATAATTATTTTATGATATAACTCCAAGCACTCCAAAATAATAAAACTTCAATTTTTTTACAAAAGATTATCTCATATTCCCAAAAATATGACTTCAACAGGTAAAATTAATCTATAATACTTTTATGAGATATGTAATTAAAATAAATTACCATCTTTCATAAAGATTTCTATAGGAAAACATTTATTATGCAAATTGAATTTTTCAATGGAAATACATTTTCTACTAATTTAAATCAACACATTAAAATAAATTACCATATTCCATAAAGATTTCTATAGTAAAATATTTATTATGCAAATTTAATTTTTCATTTGGAAATACATTTCTACTAATTTAAATCAACACATTATCTGAAATTACAACTAAGATTTAAATATATTTATGTATTCTATTTTAAATAAATTTATTCATATACATTGTAGATACAATCTATTAAATAAAATAATATTAGAAAATTGATTGCCTTTAGTATAATAATTAATTTATCATAATTTATTTATTGAAATAGATCTTGATATTTGACAATTATCATCAAGGAGAGTTCTTGACATCATCCTTAATTTTCTCTTAATGTAAATCTTGATATTTGAAAATAATCTTGCTATTTGATATTTTTAATTAAAAAAACTAATCTTTTTTCTTGATAGTTATTTTTGGATATAACTCCAAGCACAAAAAATAATAAAACTTTATTTTTTTACGAAAGTTTTATAATATTCCCAAAAATCTATAATACTTTTATGAGATATGTAATTAAAATAAATTACCATATTTTATACTACTCATTTTGCATACAAGATGGTGGTTGCTAAAGGAAAATGAAAACCGCAAACATTGCAATTCTGTTGTTTGCAACACTAAATTTTTACCTGCACCAAATTTCCTTGTCCACCTCGAAATTCCTTCTGCGGGGAAATGAAAATTACCAACAAAGCAAAACGTTTATCAGTATGCAAGGATTTATATGCATGATTAATAGATATTTTATTAAGATTAATGACAAGTGTATTATTAGATTTTACTCTCATTTTTAATACATTTTTTAGTGTGGGTCTCTACAACACTGGTTCAAATAAAGAGTATTTTTTTATGTTAATTTTTTAATTAGTTAATGAAGCATATCAATTTTTCCAAGCAGCAACATGTGTTACAGAGTCAATGATGTTTTAGAGGGTTACTTGAATACTGTTGGTGATTAACCCAAAGTAAATGGTTTTAGCACGCATTATTTCTCCATCATTTGCTTTCATTTCTCTCTTGAAATGAGCCATCTTGAAGAGGTTTTGTCAAGACTTCACGTTTCAGCATGTTTTATGGATTCACTCCACTATCATCCAATATTTAAATGCCTTCTATTGTAATTGCAGAGGTTTGGTCAAGACTTCACACTTCAACTTAATTGTCCCAGCTAAACAAGAAAGTTTAAGCTATTTGTAACAAAACAATTAAACTCAAGAACTTTTCTATTTGGTTAGATCACATATTTATCTCAATGTGTTTATTTTATCAAATAATGATATAACATAATATATAGATTGATATGTTATTCCATTTAATGTGAACATGACATAAGTGTAGTTGTTTGTATTATTCTATTATGTTTCCTACTATATATTAGTAATAAAGTATAGAGAAGAGAGATGGGGAGAGATAAAAATAGCACTAACTCATTTAACTGCAAATTACAACAAAACTTTCCGACGAAAGATGTATAATTAGATGAATCTTTGACTGCAAATTACGACAAAACTTTCCGACAAAAGATGTATAATTAGATGAATCATTGGGTACCTGTGTATTTAATGTGAAATTTTCAGTTTTTTAAAAAAATTGTGCCCAATGTTCGTCGAAATTGCGACGCTCCGTGATTTTTCGTCGCTTTTTCGATGAACATCGGACATAAATTTTAATAAATAAAATTGAGTTCGACAATTTATCTATACTTGCAACAGTGTTTTCATTCTATACTTGTGAATTTGTTATACTTGCAAATTTGTTATAATTGTGACAGTTTATGGAGGTTATAGGCCGAATTTTTTTGGTGCAAAATATCATAATTATTAGATTTTGTTACCTTTCTATGATTAAAAATTATTGGAGTGTGAGTTTGGTATTTTTTGAAGATCTAAATATTCAAGCTTGGTAAAGAAAAATCATGTCAGATAATATTAGTGCAGAACAAAATGAAGAGACACTTGCTAGATTGTGGGCTAGATTGAAAAGAAAGGGTGATGGGAAATGTTATTGTAATTGCAAGGGCTTAAAGACGAGAAGACTTTTAATCACAACAACTGAGAAACATTGTAGGCAGCATGGTCACATTGAAGGGGGGCATGATTATCGTCAATTGGTAAGTTCTTCATTATATGTCTTTATATTGATTGAATTTGTAAATGTTTATATCGTTTTAACATTTTTTTATATATACAAAATCACTTGATCATGATCATGGTTTATTTGTGTCAATCATTATTATAAAGGTGGGGCGCCCGAGGGCATATGATATAGATTATCACGGCCCAGAGAATGTGATTTTGCAAGCAGAGGAACATGGAGCTACTAATATCGAAGATGAAGTTAATGATCCTATGGAAGAAAATTATCATGCGAAAGAAAACACAGTTGAAGATAATGGTACAAATACATTGATCCATGACACATTTAGTGGCGCAGCTGATTATGATGATCGAGATGACTTTGATGATGTTCATGATTTACATGTACTTGAGAAGGCATACGCGCCCCTTTATGAAGGCTCCCAAACAACTCTTCTCTCTATTGTATTTTTGTTGGTGAACTTGAAGGTTATGAATGGTTTATCCAACATAGCAATCTCATGGATGTTAAGGTATGTCATATATATCATCTTTTTTCATCTATTTTTGTTGTTAATTCATCACGAAAATAAAACATAAATACATACCATTACTATTCTTTATATTAATAAATTATTTTTATAGATTACAGCATTTTTGTTACCACCATCAAATATTTGTCTCAAGCCATACCAAAATTTATCATCTTCCATTATGAAAAGATATTGGAATGGGAGTATCGTCACATTTTACGTCCCAATGATCATATTATATATCATAAACAACATGAATACCTGTAAACATAATGCCCAAAAATGTCATATCAAGAGGATAGACGAACAAATCAAATAATAAAAAGAAGGCGTCTCGCAGCGGTTCAAGATGGCTCTCATTATTCCCGATGCAACGCATTATTTAGGGCATGTTTAATTTTATGGATTTACCATGCACAAAATAGAAGTGGAGACACATCTTCAATATCCATGATGTAGTTCTCATTTGGCGACATGGAGAAAAAATGACCATATTCTTTAGAGGAAGAACCCCAATCTCGGGGTTTATGCAAATGACGATGCCAATCCATTTGGAGAGTCAGATCTATTTTTACTGTCCGCTTTTTTGCCAATGCTCTCCAACATTCTCCATGCATGTCAATAAAGAGGAGCACATAATGTTGGAATGACGTTCAAATATTTTTTGATCAATTTATTTATCAGAGTATAATTTGGTTTGTCTTATTTGTTGTATAATGACATTTTTTTCATTTAATAGTCATGTACAACAATTTATATATATTCCAGTAAAATGGTTATAATAATTATGTAATATTTATGTTCATCCAACTAGGTGCGTGCCAGTGATGGCGGAAACGGCGACCAAGCCTTATTGACGGTTAAAAGCCATGGAATGGCTTACCATGCGCCATCAAGGTCTCTAATTCAATAGAATAAAGCATTTACCTCAATTTCATGCAATGCTTACGGACAACTCATGATGCCCTGTGGTTAACATTTTGTGGTATGTTAGCCGCTCAATGCACTTTGAACTGAGATATTTATCTTATAAAGTAGATATCATGCATGTTTTTTAAATAGTCTATTCATTATATATAATTATAAAAATTGATATATTTAATCCAATTATATATGATCTTGCAGGTCTTCAAACAAAGGGAAAATTTGCATGTCCAGTTTGTGGTCCAAAGGTGAAATCTTGTCATTCACCGTTTTGTACAAGCACGATGAGTAGGCACTTCCTCCAATGTGAACTTATGCAGTATTGTCCCACTAAAACATCTTTTCTGGCTGAAAGAGCTCACATCAAAACCACGGAATGACACCTGCCTATGAAGGGTTTACAATAATTAATCATCAAGGCTATACATTGGATCAAATTGTTTATCTATCATATATGATATGTTTGGAATTTATATTTTTATATTGTGTTTTGTTTACTCATGTTGTAATTGACAATGATTGTCATTGTTAATTTGTTTAACTTATATGCTTCATGAAGGTCGTTAAGGCATTAATGGTCGACTTCCACAGGGACTAAAAATTTATCCCAAACAATTTAGTAGGTTTCCCTATTATAAGTATCAAACAAATTGTGCATTTGTTTGATACAATGCATATCAGAAAGAATATAATAGAAACATTATAGAAAATATTGGATGGAGGGTATGACAAAGAAAAAATTGTCAAAATTTGTAGTGACATTCAACAAGCCAATCATGCAATGAAAAATGTCATTCAATTAAATAGCAATGGAGACCAAATTAACATAAGCGCCCTTCCTTGGTTATTAACAGAGCAACAAAGCAATGCTATAAAAGAAGTCATACAAAAAAATTGATTTCCTATAGGATTTGTTGTGTACATAAACAATATCATAACAAAGAAAGGTGAATTTGGGTCAAGGATGAAAACGCGTGATTGACATACCTTCATTAAGGTAATTATTTTGGTATATTTTATATATATTTGTATACTACATGTACTTTTATGTGTATTATGTTTACTAGTTTTGGAAAAATAATGAAAATATCATTTTATAATTGTTGCAGTATGTTCTACCTCTATCTCTCACAGACAACTTCAACAATAATGTCAAGCAAGTTATATATGATCTTGGAAAATACATGAGGTAAGTAGCGATATTTGTTTAATTCGTTGTATAGATCTTATATTTTTCATTTGCATTACTTGTTATGTAATATATCAAGTATTTTTTGTTAAATATCGTTAATATATTTGTGCCTTGAATCACTTGTAGATGGATGTCATCTAAAGAAATCTATTAAGAAGATATAAATTATTGGAGGAGAAAAATTTCTCATCTAATGTGTGAAATGCAAAAGTGTCTACCTTCGACATTTTTCAATGCACAAGAACACTACTTCATACACCAAGTTGAGGAGATTCAATTGTGTGGACTTGTACACATGAGGTCAATGTGGATGGTTGAGAGGCACTTGAAATTTTTCAAGGCTTTCGTTAGACAAATAGCACAACCTGAGGGTTCTATGGTGGAGGGATATATGGTATACCAGACCATGGTGTACATTACTGAATATCTTCCTAAGTTCACGGCAAAGATCCATGTAGATTGCATTTGGGATCTCAACTCCATTAATAAATTTGAAGGGGAGTACTTGATGGGGAAAGGTAGATTGAGGAAAGTGAGAGGTAATTATAAGATGGTCATGGAGATTAATTAGAATACATTTTACATTGCCTTCAATTGCTTGAGAAGAAACAACAGAGAACTAGTCCAAATGAAAGAATATTCCACACACTAATAGAAAAGTACTAGTATTGTATTACTCAAGAAAATAAGTTGTATACCGTGGTAATTAACTAATTATATGTCACTTGTGAATTTCAAATTTTTTTTATACAGTTGGTCGAGAGTGGGATGCACTACATTTGTATGTCGCAAACAATCTTGATTGGATGATGGTATAGATTGAATGATGTCAACAATCCAGTTGCACATTAACATGGGAAGGTGTGGCTTCATTGGTTAAAGAAGCTCATCGTAATGGAGATTCCAATGTTACACCAAGGGACGTTGATTTATCATATCGTTTAAGACATAAACATGTATGTATAAATATATTAATCATCCATATATTTAATTATTTTCAATTATATTGATGTATATATATGTTGAGTTTTTTTTCTTTGCATACATTCGGCCAAGAATAAATATGTTTATCAACTAACGATGCAATAATTTTTACATGTTTGACATATTGCAAGTGAAACACCACAAGGCTATGTGGTGCAACGGTCATAAATTTTGAATCAAAAAGTTGGATGACATGAAGAAAACTTGTCATTCTAGGATAACTACAGTCTTTTAGGTGACTAGAATGTTTCATCTAGAAGCGATATACATTCAGAAGTCTCAGAAAATTGATACTATGGTATTTTGGATGATATAGTTGAGTGTGACTTTAAGTCCTTCAAATTAGTTTTGTTCATCATCCAATGGTACATGCTACGATTGAATGAAAATGATCCTAAGAGAACTGTTATTGAACATGATAATGGATTTACCATGGTTAATACAAGGTTGATCAAGCGAGCTGGAAATGAGCCCTATGTTCTTCCAAGCCAATGTGAGTAGGTATTTTACTCAAAGGTCCCAGGTAAACCGAGTTGGTCATTTGTAGTACCCCTCCTCTTTCTGTTTGGATTTATTGTCTATGCGTTGATTTGCTACTTGTGACTATGATGGTACTATTATTGTGTAAGTTGGATAGTTAGACATTTGATGATGTTGTTATTCCATTAGTAGACTATTGGTGATTATGTTTATACACTTGAGGATTTGATTATTTCATATGACATTGTGGTTGGTTAGATGTTAGTTCATTTTCATAATTATGATATGATGCAGTGATTTAATTAAATATTTTAGGAGATGATTGTTAGTTAGAAATGTTAATTTATTGGTTATATTATAATTGTTAGAATAGGTGTGATGAAGGACAATATGGCATCACTCGTTCGCGAGTGCCCTGTTATGTTGCGATTCCTTCTCACAATGCAGTATTTTGATTTAATGCTTTGATGTTATGTATATATGCACATGTACACAACTTCGTTTGTATGCAGGATTGCAGGTACAAGTCTCGATTCCACCTGCTTCGGCAGGACATGGCGAGCACCAATAACCCAACGGTTAAATGTTGAATAGAGGTGACGATGAAGTCCTCCCGTCCCATGATGTCAGGTCGTCTCGTTGATTGGTATTGTTCATTTTTGGTAATTGTCGTCACTGTGGCTTGTGTTTTGTAATTGTCATCTCTTGATTAATGTTGGTACTTTATTTGTTGTGGTGTAATCGACGGATGATGGAAGCAATTCTTTCAGTGTTTTAATGTTAGATTTTAAATTATATTAGAATATTTAGATGATTTTTAATTATTTTTAAAGTCATATATTTCAATTAAATGATAATTTAATATTAGATGTGTTTTAACTATTTTAATCAATTATCTGGTGGTGGATAATTATTAGAATAATTTATTTAAATTAAATAAGTAATGTGATGTGCAAGTAAAGTTGCAAAAATAGAAATTAAAACAATAAAACAAATAAAAGAAGGAAAAGTTGTGCAAACGAATAGGAATACATATCTAATTAAAAAGCTTGCTTTTAAAGAATTGTTTTATTTTTGATTTTGTAGAGTTTTTGGAAAGAGGGGATATTATATTTTTATTTAATTAAGAATTTTGGGGTAAAGGAGACAATAATGCAGGATTAGGGGACAGAAGTTGAACAAGACATGGGCTTTGTACTTCTTGAAATTTGAGAGAGGATTTTTCAATCCTTGGATATATATATTTTGTGGAGAGTGATAGAAAGGGATTTTGGATCTATTATTGGTGATCGGCTTGGAGAGTTTCTGGACAAATAATCGGATTCAAGTTCGAGGGCGAAATTTTGTAGAGGAAATTTGGAAGCACGAACTGGGAGCTCTTCGAAGTCATCAGAATCAAACGGGCTTCACCAGATTCTTCTTGAAGTGCAGGACTCCAGGTTCTCGTCTCTATCTTTCATTCCTTTAAACCTGCAAAAAAATAGATAAAATTATGATTAGAATGAATTTGTGTTGCAAATAAACAAAAAGAATCTATTTGTAATTTAGATTTAAATGATTTCTTTGAGTTTAGAAAATAGATAAACCAATAGGCCTTCTTGAAAAGAAAACCCATGTGGAAATTAGAAATAATGTTGCAAACAAACTGAAAAGGAACTTTGTCAAATTCCGTATGAATACGTTTAATTTTCTCTCTGTTATATTACTGTGGAAGAGATCAATCTGTGTATTTTAATATTTTTGAAATATTATATTTTAATGATCATTTATATGTATTGCTTTAAAATCTGTGATTATTCTGTATTTTACATAGGAAATTAAATTCTCTGTGATTATGTAGCTTTAATATTATAAATATATATATATTCATTGAAATATATATATATATATCCTTATATTTTTTTTATAAAAATCTCAGGTGTGGATAGTCAAAATTTTAGATTCAAAAAAAGAAAATTTCACGGCCGCATCTTTCCATCAACAAATCGCACTGCTCTAGTAAGTAAAGGACGCAAATTTTGTTATTAAAAATAAACTAAAAAATAAAATCTAATTTATAAACAAACTTTATATAAAATAAAATATTATTAAGTATGGGGAGGAGAGGGTCGGCTACAGGTCAGATCCCTCCCCGCCACAAGGCCAGTGGCTACTTGATCACAGAGCAAATTGTGGATCGCTAGCTAGCTAGCCCCAGAGGATCGGCCACAGAGTCCGAGGGTCACAATATTCCTGATGACTTTTTTTTATTATTATTTAAATTTCGCCTTCACTTTAAACATGAATATATTTATTAATGCATGTTTTTTAATGTGTTTGTTTTTATATAAAGTTAATAATATATTTTTATATATTAATTTTATATTTAGTGTATACTCATGATTTGGGTATAAGTATATTCAATTTTGGTTATATATAAAAGTTTGACAATTATTAGAAAGAAAATGTTAATAGAATTATATTTTATCGATATATATATATATATATAGTATATATATATATATGCATTTATATTTCCGTGTATGTTATTTTATTTTATCAAGCATTATAATTATAATTATTTATTTGTATTTTAATTTTCAAAATAAAAAGAAATTACAATTATTTTATTTAATATTGTTTTAATTTTAAAGTGTAAATTTTGTGTTGTATTTATAAATGTGTATATTGTCTCATAAAATTTCGAAAACAACTTCTTGTTATATTATAGATTTTTCTTGTATTTATGTAATTGAGAGTTTTGAATCAATAAATTAAGTATGTCATCTTATATTTTATTGGTTGTAATCAGTAGTCCGGCGAATATTGTATAACTATTTTACGAGATACTCTCTCCCTCTCTCTCTCTATATATATACATATTACTTTAATTGAATGATGTAGTTGAGTAAGCATGAAGTTTATTATCTTGTTGTAAATAAAGAAAATTAAAATAAAGATAAGTTGAGTGATACTTATGGTGTATATAATATTATTATGCATATCATAATATATAAGCCTTTAATGAGTTACTGCTCCCTAAAAGTCAATTGAAAATTATTGTTTGTATTAATTCTATTTTCTTAAGGTTGCTAGTAAGCATTTATATTATATTCATTGTTTATCAAGTTTGAATTTAAATAAATTTTAGTATTAAGAAATATGTGAAAATAACTAGTTATAATTGTGTGATTAGAGTTGAAAGCTGTATTTTAGTTTTGATTTTTAAATTAGAAATATATTTATGACTTGATATAACATAGTGGAAATTGTTATTTGGAAACAATAGTGACATTATGATTATGGTTTTGTTAAGGATTGTAGTGGTTAAATTGTCTTGATTAAATTGGATGATTGTTGCTTGCTTTGGAGGATATGTTTGAATATGATTTGAATGTTGGTCTGTGGTAATTATATAAGCAATGGTTGGGGTGCTTATTCATGAGTACGCCTCGTGATTAAAATATCATGATTACCGGCATGATTTGTTAGTGAAAGGAGAATGTAAATAAATGAAGATAGACAATCTCCTGAAACTTGTTTTCCCTTATACTCTTTTATCATTGATTCATAAGTCCTTTGTATAGATAGGTACTTAGAACTCTTGTGTGTACGAATGACTTGATTGTTCGAGCGGTTGGTTTTTTTGAATTAAGAATGTGGATTTTTAATGGCTACATGTTGTCATGTCTACTGAATTTGCTGAAGGTAATTTGTGTGTCAACTGTAAGGGTATCTTGAGAGGAGAAAATTGAGGTCTCCCTTAGATGCCCAGATGGTTGTTTCTAGATTTGGATTAGATTTGGAACTTAATTTGATCTTGATTAACTGTGGTTGATTTGATGTTTTGTTGTGTTGTTTGTTTGGGTTGATTTTTAAGTTGAGTGAGAATCGGTTGACTACTTTTGTTGCTTCATTGTTTCCCTTGGTTGTGGATTGTCGTTCTTTTGGCTTCCAGAGGCTAGAGATTATTGTCAATAGATGTTTTCTCTTTATGTACCCTTGATGTGGCAAGTGTTTTGATATCATGTTTTTAAAAGGGTTGTACATGAATTGTTGAGACTTTCATTATGTGTTGATAGCGAGATGCTCAATGCCTCGCGTGATTTGGTCTTGAGATTATTTATTTTATCTGTTACGGTACAACCCTTGCCTAGTTTTGTTTATGTTAAGGGTCTTAGGGAGAGTGGCTCTTCGTGGGCGCCGGCGCCTCAGGATGAGGAAGGGCTCAGGATAACCCACGAAAGAGTAGTTAAACAAGTGATAACCTAAAAAATAGAGTTAGGGGGTTGGGTAGTTTAAAAAACACAAGATAATAAAACATTGGGTTCCTCGGCTATGCACTTGGGCTACCATAGACTAGTGATAGACTGAGAAGGCCGTGGTCGGAAAAGTCGAAGTCTCGTCTTCATGAGAGATTATTGGCTCCGCATTAGCTACCCTATGGTGCCGGCGCCTCAGTTAGGAGGAAGGGCCAAGAGATCCATAGATGGGTGCCGGCGCCTGAGTTGGGGGAAGGGCCAGGAGAATCCCATGAGAGCTATGCGATGACACTCTCCACTTGACACCCTTGAGCTTGGTTGTAGTTGCCTCTGGATATGGTATCTTATGTTATTTTCGAGGGCTAGGGAATCCATAGATGGGTGTCGGCACCTCAGTTGGAGGAAGTGCCAGGAGATCCCATGAGAGCTATGCGATGACCCTCTCTACTTGACACCCTTGTGCTTTGTTTGTAGTTGCTTCTGGATATTGTGATCTTTATGAAGTCTGATTCTTGTGAATGTGGTTCATGATTGTTAATTGGTAGTACTTCATGTTATTGTGATGAGTTTCTTAGTTTTAACTCGTTATGTGATTTGTGAACGTTGTTGGTTGTTCATTGTATACTTTGAGTTATACTTGTTTAGTATCATGTTGTTGTTGAGTCGGTTTGACATTCATGGTCGGGTTCACTTCCTCGCCACCTCTGAGCATGGGGGGTGAGTTACTTGTAATTCACATGGTTGGGTGGAACGTGCTCTGCACCCGTTGGGTTCCCCATCAGCGTCTAGTCTTCTCAGCTTTCCACAGTGGAGATGTACTAGTGATCAGTTGTACTTCGTATTTCATTATACTTGTATCTATCCCCATGTTGGGAATTCAATGTAATTCAATTATCAGAGATTGTAATGTATTATTATCACAATGATGTAATAGTTAGGATCATTGTATCTTGTTAAGAGAATTATCATGGATGTAATTATGCGATGTTATCATACTCGCATCATGGTTATTGGATGTATCATCGTTTATGTTTATCATAAAATAAATGGTTATGTTATATTTTTTTATCTTTATTTATGTTTAGTGTTGCGAAGTAACCTCGCGTGCCCCAGAGAACCTAGTATGTTAATGCTATATATCATGTTATGTGGTTATGGTTAATGTTATTACATGTTTAATTTAATTGTTTTTAAAAAAAAAAATTATTTGCTTTGTGTGTGTTCTCTGGGGTTTGCACGGCGGGCGTTACAACTTGGTATCAGAGCATAGGTTCATACACTGGGCACTATGTGTGCTCACTATGTAACCTTGCGTTTTGTCCCTAGAGTCTAGAGTTTCATTTGTTTTGTTGTGTTTGTTGTGAACCTAAGTTCTTCCGTTAGTCGGTCTCAGGGCAATGGTGCAGGAAACTGATGGAAAGGATAGGACCCTCGGTGTAGTGCGCAATGCACCGATATCTTTCCTATCAGGGATGCACTATGAACCCTTGTGTCATTGTGTGATGTGGTTTCCAGTGATGTGAGTTATGTGTGTGGTTTTTGGCATGTTCTTTGTGTGGTTGTTCTGTGCTTATTTTTATCTATTTAATGGCTTCCTGGAGTAAGCCATATCCTTGGGGGGGGAGGATGTAATACCCCCATATTATTAATACTTTTTAATATTATTTGTTACTCTTATGTGTGAGCTTGATTCTTTTTTCTATTGGTGATTAGTTCACCGCCTTGGTGTGGGTGGATGTCTCCCATATTAGGGAATCTTATTTCCTTTTGTTTACCGGCTTCCAGGAGTAAGCCGATTTTATGGGAGGGAGGATGTAGTACCCCTCCTCTTTCTGTTTGGATTTATTGTCTATGCGTTGATTTGCTACTTGTGACTATGATGGTACTATTATTGTGTAAGTTGGATAGTTAGACATTTGATGATGTTGTTATTCCATTAGTAGACTATTGGTGATTATGTTTATACACTTGAGGATTTGATTATTTCATATGACATTGTGGTTGGTTAGATGTTAGTTCATTTTCATAATTATGATATGATGCAGTGATTTAATTAAATATTTTAGGAGATGATTGTTAGTTAGAAATGTTAATTTATTGGTTATATTATAATTGTTAGAATAGGTGTGATGAAGGACAATATGGCATCACTCGTTCGCGAGTGCCCTGTTATGTTGCGATTCCTTCTCACAATGCAGTATTTTGATTTAATGCTTTGATGTTATGTATATATGCACATGTACACAACTTCGTTTGTATGCAGGATTGCAGGTACAAGTGTCGATTCCACTTGCTTCGGCAGGACAGGGCGAGCACCAATAACCCAACGGTTAAATGTTGAAACAGAGGTGACGATGAAGTCCTCCCGTCCCATGATGTCAGGTCGTCTTGTTGATTGGTATTGTTCATTGTTGGTAATTGTCGTCACTGTGGTTTGTGTTTTGTATTTGTCGTCTCTTGATTAATGTTGGTACTTCATTTGTTGTGGTGTAATCGATTTTGATGATGGAAGTAATTAGTGTTTTAATGTTAGATTTAAATTATATTAGAATATTTAGATGATTTTAATTATTTTGAAAGTCATATATTTCAATTAAATGAGAATTAAATATTAAATGTGTTTTAAATATTTTAATTATTTACCTGGTGGTGGATAATTATTAGAATAAGTTATTTAAATTAAATAAGAAATGTGTTGTGCAAGTAAAGTTGCAAAAACAGAAATTAAAACAATAAAAAACAAATAAAAGAAGGAAAAGTTGTGCAAACGAATAGGAATACAGATCTGGGTAAAAAGCTAGCTTTTAAAGAATTGTTTTCTTTTATTTTTTGATTTTTAGAGTTTTTGGAAAGAGGGGGATATTATATTTTATTTAATTAAGAATTTTTGGGGTAAAAAGGGGAGACACACAGAGGATTAGGGGGGACAGAAGTTGAACAAGATATGGGCTTTGTACTTTGAAATTTGAGAGAGGATTTTTCAATCCTTGGATATATATATATATTTTGTGGAGAGTGATAGAAAGGGATTTTCGATCTGTTATTGGTGATCAGCTTGGAGAGTTTCTGGACAAATAATCGGATTCGAGTTCGAGGGCAAAATTTTGTAGGGGAAATTCGGAAGTACGAACTGGGAGCTCTTTGAAGTCATCAGAATCAAACGGGCTTCACCAGATTCTTCTTGAAGCGCAGGACTCCAGGTTCCCGTCTCCATCTTTGATTTCTTTAAATCTGCAAAAAAAAAAAATAATAATAATGATTGGAATGAATTTGTGTTGCAAATAAACAAAAAGAATCTGTCTGTAATTTAGATTTAAATTATTTATTTGAGTTTAGAAAATAGATAAACCAATAGGCCTTCTTGAAAAGAAAACCCATGTGGAAATTAGAAATAATGTTGCAAACAAACTGAAAAGGAACTCTGTCAAATTTCGTATGAATACGTTTAATTTTCTCTCTGTTAGATTACTGTGGAAGAGATCAATCTGTGTATCTTAATATTCTTGAAATATTATATTTTAATGATCATTTATATGTATTGCTTTAAAATCTGTGATTATTCTGTATTTTACACAGGAAATTAAATTCTCTGATTATGTAGCTTTAATATTATAAATATATATATATTCATTGAAATATATATATATATATATCCTTATATTTTTTTTATAAAAATCTGTGTGTGGATAGTCAAAAATTTGTGATTCAAAAAAAGAAAATTTACGGCCGACCTTTCCATCAGCGTCCGTACCGTTCTAGTAAAGGACAAAATTTTTGTTATTAAAATAAACTAAAAATAAAATCTAATTTATAAACAAACTTTTATATAAAAATAAAATATTATTAAGTATGGGGGAGGAGAGGGTCGGCGCAGGGCCGTATCCCCTCCCCTGCCTCGCGCCAGGGCTACAGACTGCGTAGCAGTCCGTGGACTGCTAGCGCAGCAGTCCATAGGACTGCCGCGCTTAGTCCGTAGGGCTGTGCTGCTGTCCCGGGATGGGACTTTTTTTTTTATTATTATTTAAATTTCGGCCTTCACTTTTAAACATGAATATATTTATTAATGTATGTTTTTTTTTAATATGTTTGTTTTTATATAAATTTAATAATATATTTTTTATATATTAATTTTATATTTATATAGTGTGTATACTCATGATTTGAGTATAAGTATATTCAATTTTTGTTATATATAAAGTTTGACAATTATTAGAAAGAAAATGTTAATAGAATTATATTTTATCTGTATATATATATATATATGTATTTATTTCGGTGTATGTTATTTTATTTTATCAAGTATTATAATTATAATTATTTATTTGTATTTTAATTTTCAAAAGAAAAATAAATTACAATTATTTTATTTAATATTGTTTTAGTTTTAAAGTGTAAATTTTGTGTTGTATTTATAAATGTGTATATTGTCTCATAAGATTCTGAAAACAACTTGATGTTATATAATTGATTTTTCTTGTATTTATATATTTGAGAGTTTTGAATCAATAAATTAAGTAAGTCATCTTATATTTTACTGGTTGTAATCAGTAGTCCGGAATATTGTATAACTATTTTACGAGATACTCTCTCTCTCTCTCTATCTATATATATTACTTTAATTGAATGTGATGTAGTTGAGTAAGCATGAAGTTTATTATCTTGTTGTAAATAAAGAAAATTAAAATAAAGATAAGTTGAGTGATACTTATGGTGTATATAATATTATTATGCATATCATAATATATAAGCCTTACGTAGTTAATGTTCTAAAAGTCAATTGAAAATTATTGTTTGTATTAATTTATTTTCTTAAGGTTAGTAAGTATTTATATTATATTCATTGTTATCAAGTTTGAATTTAAATAAATTTTAGTATTAAGAAATATGTGAAAAATAACTAGTTATAATTGTGTGATTAGAGTTGAAAGCTGTATTCTAGTTTTGATTTTAAATTAGAAATATATTTATGTCTTGATATAATATAGTGGAAATTGTAATTTAGAAACAATAGTGACATTATGATTATGGGTTTTGTTAAGTGATTGTAGTGGTTAAATTGTCTTGATTAAATTGATGATTGTTGCTTGCTTTGGAGGATATGTTTGGAATATGATTTGAATGTTGGTCTTGTGGTAATTATATAATGGTTGGGGTGCTTATTCATGAGTACGTCTGTGATTAAAATATCATGATTGTCAAGTATGATTTGTTAGTGAAAAGGAGAATGTAAATAAATGAAGATAGACAATCTCCTGAAACTTGTTTTCCCTTATACTCTTTTATCATTGATTCATAAGTCCTTTGTATAGATAGGTACTTAGAACTCTTGTGTGTACGAATGACTTGATTGTTCGAGCGGTTGGTTTTTTTTGAATTAAGAATGTGGATTTTTAATGGCTACATGTTGTCATGTCTACTGAATTTGCTGAAGGTAATTTGTGTGTCAACTGTAAGGGTATCTTGAGAGGAGAAAATTGAGGTCTCCCTTAGATGCCCAGATGGTTGTTTCTAGATTTGGATTAGATTTGGAACTTAATTTGATCTTGATTAACTGTGGTTGATTTGATGTTTTGTTGTGTTGTTTGTTTGGGTTGATTTTTAAGTTGAGTGAGAATCGGTTGACTACTTTTGTTGCTTCATTGTTTCCCTTGGTTGTGGATTGTCGTTCTTTTGGCTTCCAGAGGCTAGAGATTATTGTCAATAGATGTTTTCTCTTTATGTACCCTTGATGTGGCAAGTGTTTTGATATCATGTTTTTAAAAGGGTTGTACATGAATTGTTGAGACTTTCATTATGTGTTGATAGCGAGATGCTCAATGCCTCGCGTGATTTGGTCTTGAGATTATTTATTTTATCTGTTACGGTACAACCCTTGCCTAGTTTTGTTTATGTTAAGGGTCTTAGGGAGAGTGGCTCTTCGTGGGCGCCGGCGCCTCAGGATGAGGAAGGGCTCAGGATAACCCACGAAAGAGTAGTTAAACAAGTGATAACCTAAACAATAGAGTTAGGGGGTTGGGTAGTTTAAAAAACACAAGATAATAAAACATTGGGTTCCTCGGCTATGCACTTGGGCTACCATAGACTAGTGATAGACTGAGAAGGCCGTGGTCGGCAAAGTCGAAGTCTCGTCTTCATGAGAGATTATTGGCTCGCATTAGCTACCCTATGGTGCCGGTGCCTCAGTTAGGAGGAAGGGCCAAGAGATCCATAGATGGGTGCCGGCGCCTGAGTTGGGGGAAGGGCCAGGAGAATCCCATGAGAGCTATGCGATGACACTCTCCACTTGACACCCTTGAGCTTGGTTGTAGTTGCCTCTGGATATGGTATCTTATGTTATTTTCGAGGGCTAGGGAATCCATAGATGGGTGCCGGCACCTCAGTTGGAGGAAGTGCCAGGAGATCCCATGAGAGCTATGCGATGACCCTCTCTACTTGACACCCTTGTGCTTTGTTTGTAGTTGCTTCTGGATATTGTGATCTTTATGAAGTCTGATTCTTGTGAATGTGGTTCATGATTGTTAATTGGTAGTACTTCATGTTATTGTGATGAGTTTCTTAGTTTTAACTCGTTATGTGATTTGTGAACGTTGTTGGTTGTTCATTGTATACTTTGAGTTATACTTGTTTAGTATCGTGTTGTTGTTGAGTCAGTTTGACATTCATGGTCGGGTTCACTTCCTCGCCACCTCTGAGCATGGGGGGTGAGTTACTTGTAATTCACATGGTTGGGTGGAACGTGCTCCGCACCCATTGGGTTCCCCATCAGCGTCTAGTCTTCTCAGCTTTCCGCAGTGGAGATGTACTAGTGATCAGTTGTACTTCGTATTTCATTATACTTGTATCTATCCCCATGTTGGGAATTCAATGTAATTCAATTATCAGAGATTG
Organism: Sequoia sempervirens; assembly: GCA_007258455.2. Classification (NCBI taxonomy): domain Eukaryota; kingdom Viridiplantae; phylum Streptophyta; class Pinopsida; order Cupressales; family Cupressaceae; genus Sequoia; species Sequoia sempervirens. Next base: position 18,540 of record VDFB02393101.1, on the reverse strand, counting down.
TAATGTATTATAGTTAGGATCATTGTATCTTGTTAAGAGAATTATCATGGATGTAATTATGCGATGTTATCATACTCGCATCATGGTTATTGGATGTATCATCGTTTATGTTTATCATAAAATAAATGGTTATGTTATATTTTTTAATCTTTATTTATGTTTAGTGTTGCAAAGTAACCTCACATGCCCCAGAGAACCTAGTGTGTTAATGCTATATATCATGTTATGTGGTTATGGTTAATGTTATTACATGTTTAATTTAATTGTTTTAAAAAAAAAAAAATTATTTGCTTTGTGTGTGTTCTCTGGGGTTTGCACGGCGGGCGTTACATCATTTGTTGTTAGACATGATCCAAGAGGAAGGCCAGTAAAGTATAATGTGGTGGAAGAAGAAGATATTGAAGAACTAGAAGATGATATAGATGATCATCAAGATCAACAATTAGTTGATGATGTGCCTGAAGAAGATGTCGAAGAAGAGGAACTAGATCATGATGATGTAGGAGTTAATGTTCATGAAGATGATATTTGTGTGGATGATGACATTATCAAAACTGACATCAATGACAATGATGATGATATGACCAATCCTTACAATGTCGAGTCTCGATTGGATGATATAGACAAAGAGTTGGATGAAGAAGAAGATCAATGGCATTGAAATGTATGAGTTATGCAATTATATTATCTATTTGATATTGATTTCTTGATAGAATTATATTTGACTTATATGGTTACATAATTAATTCATGATGTTTCTAATTCTTATGTCATTACATAATTAATTCATGATGTACTTTTTAATGTTGTTAATTCATGATGTTACAACTATTATAGTTCTCCTAGTAATTTCCATATGATCAAATCCTAATTACTCTATGACTATTTATGATTAGATATTATTTGATCATATCTTTGGTTATTTCATTCCCCAAAAATTAGCATTTCCTCATGTTGACCCCGCATAGTGACATGTGAATGGGGCCAACATTGAATTTTTTTCAATTTGTGCTTGTATGGAGTGAAACTTGAAATGGTTAGGCTAGACGCATGGGTATGTGCAGGATCATGATGGGCCAAACAGCCCTTAAGTGGCAATGAAAATTCAGAAAAATCAGAGTTAGCCAACTTGACGTAAAAATTTGAATAAGTTATCTATATTATTTCAAAAACATGTAAGAATAGAATATGTGGGAAATTGAATGTAGTTTCTAAACTACTAGGTTTATTTTTTTTAAAACAAAATCTATTTGGTGAAAATTTGAAATTTCAATGCAGTATTACTTAAATTTCAGGAAAAAAATAAGAAGTGGGTGTCTGTCTGACCACCCTAACCATAATAAAATGATAATATTTTTTTATGAGATTTTAGATATAAGTAGAGGACTCATTTCCGATGTGACGATATTTTTTGTAATTTTTTTCCAAGTAAATAATTAATTATGAATTTTTATTACAACTTTTAAAAATATAAAACTCAGTATGTCCGACCACCTTAACTTGGTTAAAACCTCATAAAATTCAACTTTTTAATCCTATAGTATGAAAGCATAGAATGTGACACATATTTGATTCAAAAAATATGATATTGTTTGAAAGTTATAGATGTTTTTCAATCACCTATCAATTAGGACTTTAGTAATTCTAATAGAAAATGAATAATAATTATTTATTAAATTCAAAGTAAAGAATAATTTATATTGGTGGAAAGCTGAGAGTCTCTTCTACAAACCCTTTTCGTTTCATCAATTTTGGCTAAAAATAAAGTCGTCAGCCACATGGACGAAGTCTACAAAAACAAGGTAAGTTGTCAAACACAGTTGCATTTTTGCGTTGACTTCTTAGGATTGGCATGTCAAGCCAAATGCCAAAGCAAGCTCGAGGCTAATCCCTAGGCAATAAATTATTATGTCGAAATATCAAATATCGATTTCCGTCGGGATATCATTTCAAATCGGATGTCAGTTTCAAAATGGATATATACGATTTGGATTTATATATGATTTTAAAAATTTATACACTTTATAATATATGATTTATAAAATGCAATAAATATTTTATAGTTTATTTAATATATCTAGTTTAGAATATACAATATAGTTTATAATTTAATATATAATATATTATATTATTATGTATATTATTATGTATAATATTTAAATATTATTTCTATATTTTACTTAATGTATATATATATATATATTACTAATATATAAAATATTATATAACTAATTAATATTACTAACATATAAAATATTTAAATATTATCTCTTTCCCTCTCTCTCTCTCATCTCTCCCTCCTACCCCCTCTCCCTCTCTCAAGGACCTCTCTTTCTCACTCACTCCTATGTCTCTCCACTCTACCCTTAGCCCTCTACCCTTAAACCTTAAATCCTTAAACCCTTAAACCATTTACCCTTTATCTCTCTCCCACTCCCTCCCTCTCTCTCTCTCTAAAGACTCTCCCTCATACCCCCTCTCCCTCTCGGTCTCTCTCTCACTTACTCCCTCTGCCCTTAACCCTTAACCCTTCCAGCCCTCTACCCTCGGCAACCCTTTGCCCTATATCTCTCTCCACTCCTTCCTCCCTCCCTCTCTCTCTCTCAAGTCCTCACCCTCCTACCTCTACCTCTACCTCTCTCTGGAGTCTCTCTCTCTCACTCCTATCTCTCTACCCTCTACCATACCTTCCTCTACCCTCTATCTCTCTCCCTCCCTCCCTCTCATTGGATCCTCTCTCTCCCTCTGCCCATGGCCCATAACCCTAAACCCCATGGCCAGTCTGCCCTCTGCCCTCTCTCTCTCTCTCTCCAAAATCCCCCTTCTACCTCCTCTCCATCTCTTAGTTCTCTATCTCTCTCCCCTCTACCCTTAACCCTAAACCTTAAACCCTGAACCCTTAAACTCTAAACCCTTAAACCCTCTATCTCTCTCCCACTCCTTCCCTCCCTCCCTCCCTCCCTCTCTCTGAAGTCTCACCCTCCTGCCACCTCTCCTTCTCTCGGGTCTCTCTCTCTCCTCCCACTCTATCCTGTGTCCCTCTACCCTTCCAACCATATACCTTCTACCTTCTGCCCTTTATCTCTCCTCCCACTCTCACTCTCTCTCTCACACACTTAATGCTTCTATCTCTCTCCCTCTGCCCATAACCCTAGGCCCCAGGCCCCCAGGCCTCTCTCTCACCCTCCTACCCTCTCTTTCTCTCTCTCAAGTGTCTCCTCCTACCCCTCTCCTCTCTTGGGTCTCTCTCATCTCACTCCTCCCTCTGTGTGCCTACACCCTTGGCCACTCTGCCCTTAACCCTTCAACCTTAGGCCTAGATGCTTAGACCCCTACCCTCTACCCTTGGCCCTTTTCTCCCTCTCATCAACCCTCCCCCTCTCTCTCTCCAAGCCTCCCTCCTTGCCCCTCTCCCTTTCTCCAAGTCTCCTCTCACTCCTCCTAGGTCTCTCCACTCTACCATTAGCCCTTTACCCTTAAACCCTTAAACCCTCTACCCTCTATCTCTCTCCCACTCCCTCCTTACCTCTCTCACAAGACTCTCCCTCCTACCTCCTCTCCCTCTCTTAGGTTTCTCTCACTCCTCCTCCTCATCTCTCTCCCCTCTGCACCTTTGGCCACTGGAAGCCCTAGGCAACCCTTAAATCTAAACCCTTGATCCTTTACCCTCCTGTCTCTCCTCCTTCCCCTCCCTCCTCTCTCTCTCAGAGTCTCATCCTCCTAGCACCTCTCCCTCTCAGTTATCTTTCTCCTCACTCCTATCTCCCTCCCTCTACCCTTTACCTTGTGCCCTCTACCCTCTATCCTCTCTCCCTCCCCTCCCTCTCTCTCTCCTTTGGATCCACTCCTATCTCTCCCCTCACCCGCAGCCCTAGAGCCCTAAGCCCTTAAAACCCTCTACCCTCTCTCGGGCCCTCCCTCCTGCAGCATCTCCCTCTCTCAAGTCTCTCTCTCTCACACTCCTCTCTATATATATCTCCTCTGCCTTAAACCTAAACCCTAACCCTTAACCCTTAAACTCTAAACCCTTAAACCCTCTATCCTCTATGCTTAGCCCTTTAGCCTCTATCTCTCTCCACTCCGCCCTCCCTCCCTCTCTCTGTTGAATCTCACCCTCCTACCCCCTCTCCCTCTCCTAGGTCTCTCTCTCCCTCTCCTCTACCCTTAACCCTCTACCCTCTATCTCTCTCCCACTCCCTCCCTCTCTCTCTCACTCCCTCTATCTCTCTGCCTTCTACCCTAAACCCTTAACCCTTAAACTCTAAACCTTTAAACCCTCTACCCTCTACGCTTAACCCTCTACCCCTTATCTCTCTCCAACTCCCTCCCTATTTCCTTCTCTCTCTCAAGTATCGCCCTCCTACACCCTCTCCCTCTCTCAGGTCTCTCTCCCTCTCACTCACTCTTATCTCCCTCCCCTCTACCCTTAACCCTCCTAAAGTAACAAAACACTCACATGATTTATAAATTGAAACAAATTAAAAACTCTCCTAAAATATTTCCATAGATTCAAGAATAACCCAATTTCAACCATGCTTACCCTACATAGATTCAAGAATAACCCAATTTCAACCATGCTTACCCCACATAGTCTTCAAGGGGCCTATAATCTTATGAAAGATTTACCAAAAAAAAAACATTAAAAAAATAGATAGCATGATTTAACAGATTGAAACAAATTAAAAAAAATCTCATAGAATAAATAAAGAGCTTAGGCATAACCCAAGTTTACAAGTCATAAGAAGGTGAGTCCAAGATTTACAAATTAAAACAATTTAGATAGCATGATTTAACAGATCAGAATTAGGGTTAGGTTTCATGTTAAGGTTATTATTAGGATTAAGGTTAGGGTTATAATTAGATATAGAATTAGGGTTTGGGTTATAGTTTAGATTAAGGTTTACTTTACGATTAGAGATAGAATTAGAATTAAGGTTATTATTAGGATTAAGGTTAGGGTTATAATTAGATATAGAATTAGGGTTAGGGTTATAGTTTTAGAGATAGAATTAGAATTAGGGTTAGGTTTCATGTCAGGGTTATAATTAGGGTCAAGGTTATAATTAGACATAAGCTTTATTATATAACTCTAAATACATTAATTTAAATATTTATTTTGAATTAGAATTAGGGTTAGGTTTCACGTCAAGGTTATAATTAGGGTCAGGGTTATAATTATAATATAATAAAATAGAAAATTATAATATTATTATTTAATATATTAAATTATATTTTAGATGGTATAAATGTTACATATGTATTATATTAAATTACAATGATGAACATAAAATTATATATTAGATATTATATGTGTTACATATGTATTATATAGTGTATATATTATAATATTATAATATGTTGTTAAAATAATAATATAATATATTATTTATTTGAATTTTTTATTAGATTATTTTATATATTTAAATTTAATACAATGGAAAATATAATAAATAAATATAAGTATAAATAAATGTATATTTATACTTAGTATTAAAAAAAATTCACTTAATGTATTATTAAAAATAATGTTGTAGTAAATATATTGACTTTATGGTTAATCCTATAAATTAACTTGTGAAGAATTTTTATAAATATATCTATTTTATCTAACCAGTATATTATATATGTAATGCTCAGGATTAGATGGTAGTTAAAAAGGGAAAATAGAATAAAATAAATAAATAAAAATAAACACATGAAGTTCAACCATGCTCTCCTTATGATCTATTGTGTTTTATTTTATCGAACTAGTATATTATATGTAATGCTCGGGATAAGATGGTAGTTAAAAAGAGAAAATAGAATAAAATAAATAAATAAAAATAAACGGCATGAAGTTCAATCATGCTCTCCTTATGATCTATTGTGTTTTATTTTATTAAGTCGAAAGCTTATTACACTCACATCAATGAGTATGTGTACATTTTTATTCTCCCGGATTCTATGTGGTTTTTGGTTGGGGTTCTATGTTTATTTTTTTCTCTAATTATTTCGGAGCTATAACCGGAAGTTTTGCTTTGTTTTTAAAGTTTTTGAAAACTTTTATTTTTAGTATTATTTTTAGTTTTAAAGCTATTATTTTTATTTTATATGGAGTCACTACAGACTTACAGTGTGCATCACTACATATAATGCAAAAACTAGAAAGAAGATTTTCTTTTCTTTGATTTATAGAATTTCACATTCCAAAGGTATGCCTGTACATTTTTCCCTGCTTGAAGTTGCATTTCTAGCTAGAAATATTAATGTGTGATTTTTTGAGTTTTTCTATGTAGAAGAGATATTGATAAACAAACAAATTGGTGTAATGAATACCAAGGTGAAGTGTACACAAATCAAGCAATGAATTCCATTAGCAGCACGGGAGAACATGGGTGTCTCATACATGATGACATACCACAGTGTACTGACTATACAAATCTTAGTGATAAACAAAGAAAGGTGCTCAACATAATTATGGCACACTACCATAATAATCAAAATCCACCACCCTTGTAGATGATAATTCAAGGAACAATAGGAACAAGAAAGTCATATCTAATTGGTGCTATTAGACAAACTCTTGAAAATGTAGCAACTTTGAGTTCTTCTCCCCTTCTATTACTTGCACCAACTGGAATTGTAACATTCAACATTGATGCTTCCACGGTACATTCAAAATTGAGAATCCCAATAAGAGATTTTTCTCAACTAGGAGCAAGGCTAACAAGCTTTCAAGAAGAGATAGCACACATCAAATACATTTTGATTAATGAAATGAGCTTCATAGGTCAGAACATGCTAGAGAACATAGATTCTCGACTCCGACAAGCATTCCCACAAAATGCAAACATTAACTTTGCAAGTATACACATGATTATGATTAACAAAAATAACTAATTTATATTCAAATACAAGTAATTCACGTGATCGAGTTTATATAGATATTAAGGTATGTATTAGCTAAAAAAAATCATTGTTTATCTTTCAGGTATATCTATAATTTTGGTTGGAGATTTGGGTCAATTTCCTCCTATTAATGATAGACCAACATATGACAACAACAAAAGAGCTAGGTTTCTATGGGAAAAATTCAAAATTGTGGTTACTTTAGATAAATTATTTAGACAAGATGGAGAAAACATCCACCAACAAAGATTTCGTCAACTTTTGACAAATCTTAGATATGCAAACCCAACAATTGATGATTGGAGATTGCTTATGACAAGAACTGCTATTACCATTGATGTAACAAGCAATGAGGAGTTTGACAATGGTGTTCATTTGTTCTTAACAAATGATAATGTTCATAAACATAACAAGAAAATGCTATACTCATTGAAGCATCATGTTGCACATAGTCTTGCAACAAAATCAAGAAGTATTAATGTAGTAGAAGGATTCTCAAATGATGAGCAAGATCTAGAATTATTGATTAGTAAAGATGTCAGGGTAATGTTGAATTCAAATCTTTGGATACAAGTAGGTCTTGTAAATGGAGCTCTAGGATATATTCGAAATATTTTATACAAACATGGAAGTGGTCCACCAGAACCACCAACATATGTAATTGTTGAGTTTGACAGCTATTCAGGAATACTATTTGATGACTATGATCCAAATACAATTCCAATTACAACAATACAAAGGGGGAGGACAATCCAAATTTCATTAAGATTGGCTTGGGCATTAACAATTCACAAATCACAAGGTTTGACTCTTTCAAAAGCCACTATTGATATTGGACCAAGAGAAAGAATGGGATTGACATTTGTCGCCATTTCTCGTGTAAAGTCTCTACACGGCCTAAGAATTATGCCACCATTCACATATGACCGTTATGAAAACATGAAAAAGGGTAGACAACTTACCAAAAGAAAGGTTGCATAAAATAGACTAAAAATTTTAGAAGATAATTGATGAAATATATTTCTTCAATTTTGTTTAAATGACTATACTAAAATTTCTAAATGTAATGTATTTATATGATTTTGTGTTATGGCACTTAAAAATTCTTCTATGTTTAATGCATTGAAAATTCAACAAACAATTTTTCCTAATGTAAAAAAATTATGATACTTTTCAAATGTTTCTAGTGAGTTGTAGAAAATCTAAAATTCATTTTCTACCCATGTGGATTCTTCATATTTCACCACATAATTTTAAAAATCGGTATGTTTCATATGCTTCTCACATATTCAATTATTTTTTACTACTTGATTTAATGTATTTTGAGTTTCTTTGATATCATAAATTTGCTCAATGTTTAATCTCTTATATGCAATTTTCTCAAAAGTTGAAAAATATATATTTTCCCCTATTTAATACTAATGTAAAAAAAAATAATGATTTTCCCACAAGTGAGGAAGATGTCACATAATGTGCATACATCATGGGTGTCCATTTGGTTATTGAAGCATCATTGTCGTCTTCCATTCAATGTCCTCCTTCGTATAGAGGAGTTGAGTGCCCGTTATTGGTTGAGAGAGAAGATGGTCAAGAAAATTATCAATAATGAACTAAAAAATAGCCAATTTTTTTTAATAATTATGCTATGTACTTTAACCTTCTCTATGAATCCAAGGTGAAAATGAACTTGGATATAGAATTTAACAATATATTCAAATTGAAATTGTAGATTTTTGTGTCTGGTTAGTTCGTCTATACCATGAGGTTCGTGATCTTTACCTTGCAGGATGCATTTGCAAGGTCACTATCAGGCCAACAATAACCATTAAAAAACATAGCCTATGTGATGAGCTTAGTATGAAATTCATGAGATTTCTTAAAGGACAATCATAGATTAGTTATCACATGGGACCACTTGAAGAATGGTTGCTTGCTACTTTAAATTTCAACTACTCCATCATATTCATGGTGCATCAGGTCATGTCGTCATTCAGGTTGTTACATGCACACTATGGGATACCTAAATTGCATGTCATCAAGTCCAATGTGACAATCAGAGTTTGAACTATTCTTCACGATAGTGATAATGCACAGTTACCAGTACACAAATGGTTAACAAACTGAAAGTGCAAAGTTATCGTTAATAAAAACATTAAATTTTAAGTTTGGGGAGGAATTCCACTAAATTTTAGTGTCTAGCATTATATATGGCAATTGAAATAAACAATGATGGAAAATATAATGAAATCATATATATTACTGTTGAAATGAATGTTAATGAAGATGTAAGCATTTTTTAAGATACCTATTTAACAACAATTAAAAAAATTACAAAGTATTTATTATACATAAACTTTATTATTTATTAAAATGTGTTAAAGGAAAACTATGTTATATTATTTTTTGTTAACAAATTGAAAATATGTGTGTTCTAATTTAATGCAAATGGTTGATGTTCATGTTATGTTTTTCTATATATAAGTTCCTATGATTTCTAGTTAATCTTTATAAAACTTAAAAACAAATATATACAAAGCTATAAATATTAAACAACTACTACTTTTATATTAAACATAGATATAAGAGTAAACAACTACTACTTTTATATCAAACATAGATATTATTATTGGAATGTGTTAAGGAAAAAATTATACAATTACAAGTGAATTTATTATTAAAAAAAATAATTACATCACATTATGAAATTAAATAAAAAATACCCTTAATGATGAAAAATATGCGCCTCAAACAAGATAACTTTCAACTTATTTTATATATATTAATATTTAATATATGTATGCTAGTTTTAAAGAAAATGAGATTTGCTTCGTTATTGACTAGAGTTACCTATGGAAGTAATGGAAGCGCCAAAATCTATATCGGGTGAAAATTGTGTACCAATTAGATTCAAGAGAATTGATTTTTGAAATATATTTTGTTATATAATTCGCATCTATACATTGATAATAGATTGAAATAATTCAAATAGAAAAATTACTTAAGTTCTCATTGGTTAAAATGAGAGTTATTAATAACTAGTTAAATTTTGGTGGTGTCTATAGTTCTGAACTAAAAATTACATAGCATTATGATTTTATCATTTATTCTCTACTATATGAATTTGTTTAAACAGATAAATAATAAATTATAGTTAATTTTTAAAAAAATCACCACTTCTAAATTTGAAAAACTTCTTATAATTAAAAATCTTATTTAAAAAAAGAAAAAAGAAAAAAGCAACACTCTTACCTTCTATTTTCAAGATATTTAGTCTAATCCAACTCCCCATTTAAACTAAAAAAACAAATCAAATCCATAAAAACAAGAAAATAAAAAAGAAAAATCAAGAACAATTATTCCTTATTATTACATTATCCTTCCCTATATAACACCACACTGCACACTTTCATATGCATGACTGGTTTATCTAACTCATTTAAAGAGAGATGGCAAATAAGAGAGTTAGTATTGTCTCTATGATGGCTGTTCTGTTACTGCTGATCTCAATAACTGCATCGACAGCCGTGCCCCTTACAAGTCAGTATATACGCGTGTGTTGATCTAATATTACTTTTTGTTTATGTTAAAATGCCATATTAATTCTTTAAGTGGATTGCAGGGATTGCAGCTAGTGACCCTAACTATTGCTTTCCTGGTGTCGTCACCAACTGTAACGACTGCGCACGCAAGATACAAGGGCATTATAGATGTACTCCTGCTGCACAGCCTGGAACCTTCACTTGTTGTCAATGTAATCAGTGTTAAACAGAGATATATTAATAATGGCAGACAAATAGTTTGTCATAAATAATGTGGAGTTCGCCACCAAGTTCGTGTTATTGTAATGCACGATTCCTTCAATAATAATTTTTATTTATTTGAAGAATTTTTGCTTGAAAATGTTTTAGATATTGTAGTATTTGTAGAAATTTTATTGTTTTCATGATTTTAAATCATTTATATATGAAAAAGAATTTGATGAAGTTGATTTTTTTGGAATTCATGTAAGTGAATAAATAGTTAGTTCAGTAATTGTAAATGATTATAGAATATCAGCAATGGTTAAAGATCAGAAAAAAACAGATTAATAGACTTCACAACAAATAAATAGTTGGATATCTTATTTTTAATGATATTTCATAATCTAGTTGTATTTAAAAATTATGTAAAAATTGTGATTTAAGTGTCTCAATTTTAAAGCTGAAAGTATGAATTACTAAAAGTTTTAGAAATATGATAAATTTATCAAAAAATCGTCAGCTGAGACTTGGAATTTGTATAGGTTAAATGAAAACCCTAAATATGAACCATCTAATTAATTTGTTTCTCACATTACAAAAATGAAATTAATTGTATTTCACATCTGATGCTTGACATGTTTTTTTAATACCTTTCAGATATTTAGATAGATAACTTCTTTACAGGTTGTTAATTATTATCTTAAAAAAAAATTAAGTTTGAAGATATGGTCCAAGGTGAATATGTCAAAATCGGTTTGAAATTGTAGCTATAAATTAAGTTTCTATCTGTTTGTATGAGAATGCACATTTGATTTATTTAATAATTAATAAAAATCAAAATACATTTTTCAGGGAATTGGGAGAAAGGTGGTTAGTTATACTATTCCACCAAACCACCCATAAGGACATCCACAAAGAATGAAGGCTGTTTGGTTCAGATGTGAAACCCTCCCTCTACCCTCCTTCCTTTTCTCCTCACTTTCTTTTCTCTTAACTTGCTCTTCCCTTAGACCTCCATATTCTTTCAGTATTTTGGTATTTTTTCCTCCTATCTCTTCCAACTTCTCAAGCTCATTCTGAAGTTTAATCATATTTGCATTCAATTCTGTAGTTTTTCCATCTTTTGTCGGAAGTAATGGTTTTTTATCAAGTATGTCCTTTTGTGACAGTTGGTTTTGCTGATTAAGCCTAAGGGCTTCCCGTTTCACTGTTGTATTCTCTATAACCAGATCTTCCATCAGTTTATCACTGGTTTCTGAAAGAGATCTGAGTAACTGCCTCTCCCCTGTTGCTGAATCGAGCATATCATCAGTGGAAACTCGTTTGTAATCATTAGCCCACATATCTAACCTGTTTTGAAGCTCCTGGACTTGTTGTTTCAATGAACCATTAGCCTCCTCCATGCTTGCTGAAGTAGATCTAAGTGAGTTACTCTCATTTTCTACTGAATCAAGTCTATGTTTATAATTTTCTAGTTTCAAATTCAGAGCTTCATTTTCAGTGGCCAGTTCTTCATATTTCTTGCTCAAATGTGTTCTTTCATCAATATAATTTTCCAGTTTCAACTTCAGAGCCTCATTTTCAGTGCTCAGTTCTTCATATTTCTTGCTCAAATGTGTTCTTTCATCAGTAACCAATTGCACTTGAGTTTGCAGGGCTTCTACTCTCTTTGCATTGCTCTCTGAGAGAGACATTAGACTCAATCTTTCATCTTCTACAGAGCTTAGTGTATCATTATAATCTCCCAATTGTGCCTTCAAAAATTCACATTCACTGCACAATTCTACATATTTTTGGCTCAAAATCCTTCCTTCATTACTCATCAAATCAAGCTTATTTTCCAGCCCTGCAACAGAGTCTTCAAATTTTTCCTTACAAGCTTCCCACAAGCTGCAATCTTCTCTCATCTGGGCATGCAATTTCATATTCATATCGTTGCATTCTCTCAGTTTGTGTTCCACCTCATCTTTTTCATCTGTTAAATGGATGCACAGAAGTTTAAATTGCTGGCTCAATGTGCTTTTCTCATGCTCAAGACCTGCAACTTTGGTTTCCAAATCCGCCTTATTGGTAACCCACAAGCGCGCATCTTGTTCAATTTTTGAATTTAATTCCCCAATCCCATCATTGCATTGATTCAACTTATTTCCTAATCTTTTAATTTCTTCTCTAAGCACATTACACAGTTCTTGGTGTTTCTCGCTCAAAATCTTTGTTTTATCAAGCTCAATTTGTAGCCCTATAAGATTCTTTTCCAACTCATTTTTTTCTTGTCCTGATTGAGACCATGAATCTCCATGCTTCTGGCTTAACATTCTCACTTCATTAAGCTCATTTTGCAGTTTTGCAACTGCAACTTCAAATTCTCCATTACAGGTATCCCACAAGTGAGCATCTTCAGCCATTTTTTCTTTTAATTGTTTAGTTTCATTAATGGAGTGATTCAAATTACTTTCCAACTCAGTTTTTTCTTTACGTAATTCATTGCATAAGACTTGGTTATTGCGGGCCAGAATCTGTGTTTCATTAAGCTCATTTTGCAGTTTTGCAACTGTAACTTCAAATTCTCCCTTACAGGTATCCCACAAGTGAGCATCTTCAGCCATTTTTTCCTTTAATTGTGTAGTTTCATTAATGAAGTGATTCAAATTACTTTCCAACTCACTTTTTTTTCTCCTTAATTCATTGCATAAGACTTGGTTATTGTGGGCCAGAATCTTTGTTTCATTAAGCTTTTTCTGCTGATTTATAATTGTACCTTCCAAACTCGCCTTACAAGTATCCCAAGAGCAACTATTTTCAGTCATTTTTGCATGCAATTCCTCATTCCTTTTATTCAACTCTCTCAACTGGTCTTCCAAATCTATTTTTTCATGTCTTAGTTGAATGCAGGCTTCTTCATGTTTCAGCCTCAACACTCTTATTTCATTCAGCTCATTTTGCAGCCCTTCAACTGTCACTTCCAACTTTGTCTTAGAAGAATCCTGCGAGCACCCACCTTCGGACATTTTTGCCTTCAATTCTTTACTTTCATCATTGTATTCTTTTACCTTATTTTCCAACCCATCTATTTCTTTTCTTTCATTACTAAGGTTCTGCAAATTTGTTAGCACAATTACCTTTATTAGTTACCATATTACAATTTCCATTTCTTTAATTTGTCATGAGGTTTGAGGCAAATTCACTACCAACAGTTTACCGTCAGAAAATTCACCGTTGATAAATTCATCTTGTGGAAAATTCACCACCAACACAGCGATGAATTGCTGGTGATGAATTTTCCATAAGATAAATTTGTAATGACGATCAATTGTTAATGGTAAATTTCCCCAACGATAAATTTTCTTAGAACCTTGTCAAAGTTTAAATTGTACCTGCTTGCCATTGCCCTTTCGCTTATTTCCCTTTCCCTTAGTCATATTTTTCTAACTCCTACAAAACCCAGTCAAAGCCCCTGTTAATTTTCAAGACAAAAGATATCAATTAGCAGAGTTTGTAAAAAGTTATCTGCAATTTGTACATTATTTTAATACTTTGATTGTATATCCAAAATTAATGCAGTTTTGGAACACATACCTAAATATGATATTATGCACCAAATTTTTCCGGAAAAGGGATTTCTGCAAAGAATGAAAGTCTGCAAATTATAACCACTGCACCAACAAGTTAGATAGATTGATGCTTATCAACAAAAAAAAACAATTGAGTATATATGGTTAGCAAGTGCAGGTCTTGAGAGAAGGGTTGTGTCCCTTTGATTCGTTCGCACAATCTTTTATAGACCTGTAATTATTTATATTGCTTTTAATTGTGAATATCATATTAAAAATTGTTTCTGTAAACAAATAATACACAATATTATATTAGGAGGTTACTGTCTTTGGCTAGAAATTGAATTCAATGAAGATATACAAGAAATTTTTAGAAGAAATTAAAAAAAAGGATGATAACAGCTCTTATACTATATTTTATTGAGTCGTGGGGACACCCCTGACGCATTAAAAAAATCAAAATTCTCATACTATATTGAATCAAAAAATATTAAACGAAAAAATATATAAAATTATTTTATTGACATTAATATTCAGTTTTAAATTATTCATTTTAAAATGATTATTTTTATTATAAGATATAAAATTGTATAGTATCATATGGTGCAGTCATTACATGTCAGTTTATTAAAAATTATAATTATATATATAAGAAGATTGAAAAATAGTAGAAACTGTTGAAAATATTTACAAGCTCTTAACTAGTGATTAAATGGTTTACTTTCAACCAATCAAAATTTATTAGAAATTCATTATTTCTTTTCTATACATTATATTTTTATTTTTATTAAAGTCAAATGCAAGATTTTTAACTTTTCAAATTTCCAAAATTATTTATTTTATCGGAGTTTTTCAAGGCATTTTCTATGTTTGAAAGTTAAAATAAAAAATTGTTAAATTTTTAATAATTACAAATTGCGGAGCTTGATTTGAAAGCAATAGTAAAACTTTTTTTTTTGTTCACTTTGAGGAGACAACTTCCCAACACCCCTTTACCTATTTTTCTCCAATATCATTTTGATTGGTTAAAAAAAATTATGTAATATATGTACTACATAATATGTAACATATATAACATCTAAATTATAATTTAATATATTAAATAATAATATTATAATATTATATTTATGTCAGAGATTCTTACAATACCATTTTACTCTACCTTAAATCAAGGAGAGTTCTTGACATCATCACCCTTGATTTTTTAATCTTGTTTTTCTCATATGATATAACTCCAAGCACTCAAAAAATTGAAGAGGTATAGTTCACTATGGAATTTAGTCAAGGTCATGTAATAAGTGGCATGCATGAGAAAGAATATGGCTAAAGGAAAATGAAAACCTCAAACTTTGCAATTCTATTGTTTGCAACACTAAACTTTTACCTACACCAAATTTCCTCATCCACCTCGAAATTCCTTCTGCGAGGAAATAAAAATTACCAACAAAGCAAAACGTTTATCAGTATGCAAGGATTTATATGCATGATTAATAGATATTTTATTTAAGATTAATGACAAGTGTATTATTAGATTTTACTCTCATTTCTAATACATTCTTTAGTGTGGACCCTTATAATATTGGTTCAAATAAAGAGCATTTTTTTATGTTAATTTTTTAATTAGTTAATGAAGCATATCAATTTTCCAAAACACTTAAACATTTGTTACAGAGTCAATGACATTTTAGAGGGTTACTTGAATACTGTTGGTGATTAACCTAAAGTAAGTAGTTTTAGCACACATTATTTCTACATCATTTGCTTTCATTTCTCTCTTGAAATGAGCCATCTTGAAGAGGTTTTGTCAAGACTTCACATTTCAGCATGTTTTATGGATTCACTCCGCTATCATCCAATATTTAAATGCCTTCCATTGTAATTGAAGAGGTTTGGTCAAGACTTCCACTTCAACTTAATTGTCCCAACTAAACAAGAAAGTTTAAGCTATTTGTAACAAAACAATTAAACTCAAGAACTTTTCTATTTGGTTAGATCACATATTTATCTCAATGTGTTTATTTTATCAAATAATGATATAACATAATATATAGATTGATATGTTATTCCTTTTAATGTGAACATGACATGAGTGTAGTTGTTTGAATTATTCTATTATGTTTCCTACTATATATTAGTAATAAAGTATAGAGAAGAGAGATGGGGAGAGATAAAAATAGCACTAACTCATTTGACTGCAAATTACAACGAAACTTTCCAACGAAAGATGTATAATTAGATGAATCGTCGGGTACTTGTGTATTTAATGTGAAATTTTAAATTTTTTTAAAAAATTGTGCCCAATGTTCTTCGAAATTGCGACACTCTGTGATTTTTTGTCGCTTTTTCGATGAACGTCGGACATAAATTTTAATAAATAAAAGTGAGTTCGACAATTTATCTATACTTGTGACAATCTTTTCATGCTATACTTGTGAATTTGCTATACTTGCGAATTTGTTATAATTGTGACAGTTTGTGGAGGTTATAGGCCAAATTTTTTTGGTGCAAAATATCAGAATTATTAGATTTTGTTACCTTTCTATGATTAAAAATTATTGGAGTGTGAGTTTGATATTTTTTTAAGATCTAAATATTCAAGATTGGTAAAGAAAAATCATGTCAGATAATATTAGTGCAGAACAAAATGAAGACACTTGCTAGATTGTGGGCTAGATTGAAAAGAAAGGGTGATGGGAAATGTTATTGTCCTTGCAATAATTGCAAGGGCTTAAAGACAAGAAGACTTTTTTTTTTTTTTTGATACGTAAGGTGATGATTTTATATATTGAAATTGAGAAAAATACAGTCGTCTGCTATGCAGGTATAACATTGAAGATCTTCAAACAGCCAGAAGGCTAACACAGAGAATTTAACCATTTCCATATTGGAAGCACCTAAT
Source organism: Sequoia sempervirens (assembly GCA_007258455.2). NCBI lineage: Eukaryota > Viridiplantae > Streptophyta > Pinopsida > Cupressales > Cupressaceae > Sequoia > Sequoia sempervirens. The sequence continues at coordinate 1,462 of VDFB02393101.1, read as the reverse complement.
ACAGTATATGAGTATCATCTTTTTACCACAAAATTTACAAAAAACCTTGTACCCAGATCGACTAAACTGCAAATTATCATAAACAAAATAGGCAAGAACCCAAACGGACACCAACCCGAACCCCGCTAATCACCAAAAGCCATTTACCTCTGCAAAACATATGAAACCCTCCACCCAGTCCGTGCCTTCCACCTGCACTAACTTCACTTTCTGTTTCAAAAATTCCACTGCCACTTCTGTCAGCTTGCGGTGCCTGGATAATTCAGGGCCTTTAAGGTCCAGAAGGAAAGGGTAGATCTTGACCGCATCGTCCGATTCCCACATGGAAGCAATGTCCGCTGGACGCGGTATACCCTTCCCCGGAAGAGCCGCTTTCAAAATCATGTCGATGTCCCCAAGCAAGTCCTTCCGAAACAAACGCACCATCAGTTCTTTAGCCGTTGTCTTCGGAGTGGCAACATCCAAGAGTGATGCAAGAAACCTTGATGATACTTGGGCGTTGTCTCGGGCAAATTCTTTTCGCTCCAAATGACCCTTTCCGAGTACCATCTTCACTGCTGCAATTGAAACTGGATCGTCCTCAAGCAGGATACGCTTAAGGCGCTAGTCTGAAACCTCCCGGAAGGCAATCTGCCTTTCTGTTGCCATTAAGGAGACAGGAGTGTCGACGCCAAAAGATTCAAGCCCTTCCACCGTGATGATAATTGTGAACTTCGACTTGGATTGTCTCGCCATTGCCTGAAATATGAACGGAGCACCTTGCAAAAGAAACACAAAGACAAATGCCAAAAAGCTGAACCTATGTTTAGGAACTGACTTCGAGGGATTAATATAAAACCTGAATAATGATCCGTCAGTCATTGTATACGGAACAGATTTAAACTCAATGCAATCCGTCCTTCGCATGAGATTGAATGCATCCCCAGTCTCTTCACCTAAGGGTTTTGATCAATGCGAATTAAGGTGGTATCCATACGTCACTTCCGCGCCCAGACCAAGGAGAAATGTACGCTACGTGTCCCACAGCAAGCCTCGTGATAACAAACCATCATGCCTCAAACCCACTCTATGAAATTGAATTATATGGCTATCAATTACCCTACAAAGATCATCCGCAAACCGCTAAATTTAGCTAGGTGGTGAGACTGCTGCAAGCCAAGTCCGCATGACACCCGTCCGTCCCGTCCTCCACCTCACAACCACCTAGACATCTCATGCCAGTGTGAGGAGCGAGGAGGGAGCCCACCCATCCACCCACAATGAATCACAACTTTGAGCAGTCTTTGAAGCTGGGGCCGAATACTCTCTGATTGGACAACTGATCTGCTTCAGAATTGCCTTCCCTGAGAGTGTGGTTAAACATGACTTGCTCAAAATTGATCAGCTGTTCCAAAGCCGCATCCAAAAAGACTCCCATTTTCCAATTATGAATCTTCCTAGTCCTCAAAGCATTTATGACTAC
>VDFB02393099.1:0-16006 GCA_007258455.2 Sequoia sempervirens | reverse complement strand
ACTTTGGAACAATGTTTGAGCCAGGTGAAGCAATCACCTTCTGAGTTAATGAAAAAGCATTAACGCCTGCAGTGACCTCTTTGATTCATCAGTATTGGTTGAGGCATGCAGATGAAGAAATTAGTTTGCTGATTACTTAATGCCTCAGTGAAGTGATGAGAATCTTGGCACCCTTGATGCCTTATGATGATAATACTATGAAGAGAATACTTCACATGATTGTGGAAAGTTTGCAAGATCATGATGAAATTGATAGCAGTCAGTACTCCATAAGAGTTGTTATTTTGAAGGCATTTTCAGAACTCGGAACAAGTATATTGCTGATAGATTTGGGTATGCAAGATTGAATATATTATTTGATCCATTACCTTTTCATTTCAACTTGGAGAGAACAAGAGGAGGATGTAGTTGCAACAATGAGAAACATTCTAGTTTTAACTATCAATGAGATGGATGACATTCCAAAATCCATCCTATCTTTTTTACTAAACATTCATGAACAAGAAGGAAAGAATTCTTCTACTGCCGGTATGTTGATCAAAGATTTGTTCAATCAGTGTAAAGGAAAATTGAAGCCTCACTTGAAGAAGACAGAGCAGATAAATGAGGTGGTCATTAATGCAGAAAACGGGAATAAAATGTTGTTTTTCAATGATTCTATGGCGGTTTCTCAGGATGTACCTATTGATATGCATTTGTCTGCACATGCTAAGGATGAGTGCAAAGAGACGACATCAGTTTTGGATATACATGAAGAATCTATGACAAGCAATCAAGAAGACCTCCTTGTTATGCTTGAGACTACTAATGAAGAAATCAGTAATATACCTTCACATAATGGGCTTATTGAAGGTAAGAAGGATAGAATTGTCAAAATAGCTAACATTGATGATTCTTTACTTTATTATAGTGAAGGTGACATGCGTGGTTTTGAGTTTGATTATCAATCTAAGCTCTTGGAAAGGGATACTCTTGAAGATATCAATTTAAGTAAGTTGGGAGGTGACTCATTAATTGAGTCAACACTCCAAGAGAAGTATGAAGAGTACCCTTTTGAACAAAATAATCAGTCATTCAACATTTGGGATCCGGGTGTGAAGGCACCTAAGGTAGTCAAGGAACCTGTATGGGATAAATTTCCCTTTGATCCCGATAGAGTACAATATACAAATTTCAATGCAAGCTATGAGATGGACCTTGGAGGAGAAGATGTCTTTGACAAAGAAGCTTGCTTGGAAAAGCCCCATAATGACCCTTTAAAGATGGTTGCAGCCACTAAGGAAGAGTTTGTTGCTACTAAAACCTTCAAGACTACGATCAATAATGATTCATTGGTCAAGTTGGGGGCTGCTATAACATATAATCAAGGAGATAGTGAAGGGGAAATAGAGCTAGAAGACCACGGGGCCCTTGGTGATGAAAAGTTTAAAGAGGTTCTCAATTTCAAATCAGATTTACCTCTTCATGAAGCTAATTGTACACGAAGGCCCGAAGAATTTATAGAATTTGATCCTCTTCATGATCTTGCACATCTCCGGTTGGTGGGTGGTGGAAGACGAGAGTCTTGGAGCACCTATGAGGGCAACGAAGACAAGAAACAAAATTCTAATTTTGAAATGCAGCCTATCAGCAGTTCACCATCCTTGCACACTAATGAGTGAAAAGGTCAATTCATGATATCCTTGAAGTTGAAGTGCAAATCCTATTCAGAGTTGATCGCACATATAGTTTGATTGAAGAGAGACAAGTAGGAGTTAGGGGTGGAGTCATCCTCTTTAATTTGCAGTTCATCAAAGACTCCTTGGAAATTATGAAATCAGAATATCTATGCTGGATTCAAGATCAAGATTACGCCCTCGAATTTGTAAAGAAGGCAATTGATGCAATTCAAGGAAGTGAGAGAAAGGTTGATGAGCTTACTCTTGTGCTTGAATCAACAAAGAACATGTTCGAGAATGTTCAGAAAGCTCTAACAGAGACAGAAGACCAACTAGCTAATTTCAAATGTCTCAGAGAACAAGAGAATCAATTAAGAGCTGAAGAAATCCAACAAGTAATTGAAGAGCTTGATTATCTTCAAGGGGAGTTTGATTTGACGGGTTTCCCTAAGAAATCAAAAGATGCAAGTGTATGCATAAGAGGTATAGAGGATTTGGTTTCCATATGGGAAGTGTTGATTTATGATGACTTCCACATCTTTGACACCAAGGTGTTGTTCAAACATGGTTTGGTAGCTGCTGATGGTTTAATTACAGCAACAAGGAGTGAAGATTTCAGACTTGTTATTCATGAAGTACCAAGACAAGGTGTTTACATGTCTAATAATCCATCCTTTGGGTTGTGTGTTGTTTTAGCTCACACTAATCTTTTTTTGGGATTGGGTTTGAAGACAATGATTGTCCCATGTACTCTTCTTGTTGAAGCTTTCATGGTTTGGCTTCGGAGTTTCACTAGAAAGGACATCAATCTCTTGAGAATGCACTTGGTTTTTATCAACATTTGGGAACGTGTTGAGAAATTTTTCTGGAATGTTGGAGATCATTTTCGGTTGGGTATCCATGTTTGGAATACTCAACATGTTTTGATGATAATCATTATGTGTGGAAAGAAGGATCTTTGGAGAGTTAAGCATCAGATTTTCAGACTTATGGGTGTTGTTTCTTTCTTTATCAGCCATTTGTTGGTTCCTTCTACTCCACAATTGGTGGTTTGGAGACAAAATTTGAGCAAAGAATGGTTTTTTGCTGTGATGGAGTTTTTAGAGAGGGTGTTTCCAGCCTCGAACATGAGCAGATTCGTCAAAATGGATGATGACTTTCAGTGTTGCAGCAACTATTCATTTCCTTGCATGCTGATTTTTCTTAAATCAGATTATAAGTCATTCATTTTAGACTTGGTGGGCAGTTGGTACACTCTTTTTCAAACTTTCCAATCTCTTATCAACGATGATTTTTGGACTCAAATGGGAGAAATGATGATTCAGAGTGATCTGAATCAGTGTTTGGATAGTGTTCAAGCTCTTTCTAGTGGCTATCTTTGTACATTCTCTTGTACAAATGTTTGGGGCAGCGAACCTTTGCTTGATTTGGTTCATCATCTTGAGACTCTTGAAGAGAGTTTTGTGAAAGTTTTCAAAAGTCTTCATGATTGTAGCAGAATAAATTAGAGAAGGCATAGTACATTCATTAGGAGTTATAAGGATGTGTTAGTTGCACTCTTGCTAAGGATTGCTTTCTTCCTTGCAAGAAGATGTGGAAGAGTCACATATGCAGTTGTGACTCCGATTGATGCTTTGGGGAGTTATGCTAATGAGTTTGTTTTTGAGTTGATTAGAAAATTCTTCCTTGTGCCCAGGAATGTGATAGTCATGGGCATTGTTGATGTTGAATCTTGATGACAAAATGAAAAATGAACAATGAACATTGAAATGAATCAATGAATATGCATTTGCAGCCATGTTTATGGAATTATGACATGGCTGCAAATGCATATTCATAGATTCATTTCATTGTTCATTGTTCACTTTTCATTTTGTCATCAAGATTCAACATCAAAATTTAAATTTTATTTTCAAATTTGTTAAACTAGGCTGAAACTAGGTACTTATATAATTTATGTTGTTTATTGCAATGTCACAAAGAGCTCTCATGACATGAGTGAGGATGAGGTAGAGGTTCATAGTGAAACTGAATCTAAATCTGAACCTGAGGTTGAAGGGGGTGACCATGGGACTGAGCCTAAAGCCCAAACTAGTTCGATGGCAAGTGCAGCAAGTATAGAGTGCCCCTTCGCATTACTGGCAGAGTATGCTAGGGGTCCTTTCGATCGTAAGTCTCCTCTCAGATAGTTTGCAACAAAATTACCAGGCAGGCCAAGGACATCCAGTGGCACAAGGAAGTGGAAGTGCCAATTTTGTAATCTAAAATGGTATGGCACATTACTAGAGTTAATGCACACCTCCCTTTTATTCAAGGAAAAGGTGTGGATACATGTTCTTTTATGGCAAAACCAACAAACCTCAAATACAAAGCTAAGATAAATAAGCTATGGGGTGTTCCTAATGACAGTGTAGCTACACCTATGACTACTACTTTGTCTCATAGGGAACATTCTCAATAGAGTCAGCCACAAAGTTCTAGTCATACTTTGCAGACGAGAGTAGGAGTGATGTCAGGTTCTTCCAATGCCCATGCAAGAGAGGGTAAGGGGAAATGCAAATTGCAAAGTAACCCCATAGCTGGTTTGTTCAATGTGCAACTAAAGGATGAGATAGATGATACCATTGCCAAGTTCTTCTTTGCCAATGGCATCCCATTTCATGTAACTCGATCTCCTTATTATAGGGAGATGATGTCAATGGTAATAAGGGGAGGACCATCATATGTGCCACCAGGTGAGACAAAATTGAGGACTACAATCTTGGATAAGGACTATTCCAAGATCAATGTGTTTATGGAGAAAATGAAGGAATGTTGAGTGAAGACTAGATGCAGTATGGTCATCGATGGGTGGACAAACATTAGCCATCATCCACTCATCAATATCATGGTTACATATACAAAGGACCCATACTTTCTTAAGGAAGTTGATTGTACAGGGCATCGCAAAGATGCTGATTTTCAGTTTCAGGTCCTCAAGGAGACTATTGAAGAGGTTGGGCCACAAAATGTGATCCAAGTAGTGACAGATGCAACACATATGTGCAAAGCTGCAAGGGAACTTGTTGAGGCAGCTTACAGACATATTTGGTGGACTCCATGTTGTGTGCATGCCATGAACAATGCACTCACAGACATGGGGAAGATTGAGTGGATCAGAACAGTGGTCAGTGATGCTAGAGATGTGCAGATGTTTATCTACAACAACCACATTTCACATGCACTCTTCAGGAGCTTCTCTAAGGAGTTCTTGAAACCTACTAAGACCAGATATGCATCCTATTTCATTCTCTTAGAGAGAATGATTGAGTTGCAAGAGTCACTACAACTCATGGTTATGACAGTAGATTGGAATCGGTGGGCTGAGACCAAGACGGAGCAAGGTGGAGGGTGAAGGATACAGTGAAGAGTGATGTATTTTGGAGTGATGCGAATGATGCAAATTATATAGTCTCCATCATTGCTTCAATTTTCCAAGTTGTCAAATATGGGGATGCAAATGCACCTAACCTTGGAGAGGTGTATGAGTGCATTGATTCTATGCTTAACTAGATGAGGGTTGTCCTGCGAGAGGACCCCAAATTAGCATTCTACAATAAGCACATTCAGCCAATCATTCATCGGAGATGGGAGAAGCTCAACACTCCCTTGCACATGGCTGCCTATGCATTGAATCCTAAGTTGTACAAGACTAGGCTTGGTAGAGTTACACTGATACAAGGTGTTGAGGTGAAGGCAGGGTTCTTTAGGGCTATTGGGAAGATGTATGATCTTATAGATGCCAACATGATTCGCGCTAAGTGGACCAAAATTTCCACTCTTAAAGGTTATTCTAATGTGGCCAAGATGGATATGGCAACTGTGGCATAGGAGGACCTAATTTTGTGGTGGAATTGCCATGGATCGGAATCTTTGACTATCACTCTAGCCATTCGATTGCCATCTCAGGTTTCTAGTTCTTCAGCTGTTGAGAGGAATTAGTCTACCTATAGCTTCATCCACTCTCTTAAGAGAAACTAAATTACCATTAGGAGAGCAGAGAAGCTTGGGGTTGTACATAGTACTTTGTGTCTCATTGACCACAAAACACTTGTGTACAAAGAGAGTCCAACAACATGATGGGATGTAGAGCCAGAAGAGCTAGCACAAATTGATGAGGATGCTATGACTTCAAATGCAAGGCTGGTTGGTATTAGTTTGGTAGAGCTTGACCATGAGGAGTCCAATAGTTCCAGTGATGAGTATGGGGATGATTAGAGGCCTCCCTTCACTACATTTTGACTTTTTGTACTTACTTTGATATCATGCTACTCATTTTAATCATCTTTATGATATTTTGGATATAATAGAAATCTCCAATTTGACATTTTCATTTGTCAAATTTTATTTAGTATTCAAGTATTTAAAACTTTAGTATTTAGTATTTGCAATTTTGTTGTTTTACTAATTTGCCAACATTTCATTTGAAATGTAATTCTTATACATATTTTTATAACTAGTTTTTCAAGTACTATATGTATATCAGTGCCACCTCCCAGTCGCCCCCCTATTGTCCCCAAACTTAGGCCCTTGGTTCCCCCGTCCCCAAAACTCGTCCCCATGTTCCCCCGTCAAGAAACTCCATGCAACATTGTTCAAAATGAAAGTTGAGAGCATATTGAAACACCTAATACCAAATGACTTCAAACAAATTCTAGATGCCAAGCCCTTTCAGATCCCTTTCATTTATAGCATGTATAAAGTGAGATCAATAGAGGATAGAGATGCTAAAGCAACAACATTTGAGAAAGTAAAGGTATTGGCAGATAGATTATGTGCAAGATTCTATTTAAGAATAGTGAACTAGTAAAATAATATTATTTTAGTGCAGGGTCCACAAAGTGCACGATTCCTAGGTCTTTTTGTACAAGCAGCACTAGCAACATATGCTAGTGGTCTTAAACTCTTGGGTCCTTCCTATTGCAGCACCAGCGACACACACTGGTGGTCTTCGTCAAAATCATGTGGGAGAAAAGCAAAGTTAATATAATGGTATATGCATCTGTATATTTGGTCCCATTCAAATATTTCGGTTGTCTTGGCATGCTAGAGACAATTTTCATGTTCTTTATGACCACACGTGCTTCCTAGTTCCACTCAAAATGATAGAATTTTAATCTTCAAAGATTAAAGTAATTTGGACTCTAAAGATATTCACAGAGTCCATCACATATCTGATGAGAAAAACAAGGTTTAAGCTTATGAAAGAAAGCATGCATTTCTAGATCCAATCTACCTCCAATCTAGTCATCATGATTTTCAAAAGGGAAACAACCAAAATACAAACTATTAACAATACCTAGAGAACAAATTTTAACAATCTTTTCTAGGTCTTCATTATTCTACCACATACTTGAAATTCTTCTTAAAACAAGGTCATAAGAAAACTTGTTCCTGAGTTGAGTAGAAACTAGGGCTCATAATTTAGAAGCTCATAATCGATATCAAACTCTTTTTACCTCTAAAATGTTCTAGCTTTTTAATAGTTTTATTCACCAAGAAAGTTGGACGTAAAATAGACTTGTTCCCAATAGACTTTGCCTGATAAATTCTCCTTCCAAAAGTTTTTTTCAGATGTTCATCCATTTCCATTACTTTTGACGGACTTAAAAAGCTATGCTGAATCAAACGGTATCATACCTTTAGCAGAACAAAACTTGAAAGGATTCAAACTACAACATTGCTTAGCAAATTTACCTCTCATGATACAAAACCTGTCATCTGCTTTGTATTGATCTTTCCACTCTTCCTTTTGTTGTGGAATCTGCTGCTAATGGACTTCCTTTGTCCATTTCCATTCCTTCTTGTTTGATATCTATCCCAACTTAAGAGCATGAATCTTTATTTGTCTATTTGAATGGTTAAGGCAAATATATGTCCTGGTATGGACAAAAGCCACATATTCAACAAAATATATTTCCCAATATATACATTAATTGAATTCTATCAAATTTGTAACATAACTCACCTTGGATAATAACATATACATCTTGAGCATGTCTACCTAGTTTATAAGGTTCTCCAGTGATAGGATAACCAGTTGGGGCAATTTCTATCCTTCCAAAATTTCTCTCCTTAGTCTTAGCTAAAGAACTAGCAGGGCCCAAATTTATGAAGGCATCAAGGCTATATGGTTTATATTTATCAAAATTAAACATAACTGTAATGTATATACAATTTGTCACAAAGGATGTTGCAAGGGCTATTTCAGGTAGAGTCTTGGGCTTATCTGATTCAAATTGAATTTGCTCAAATTGTGTCCATCCTTTTAACCAAGTCATTAATGTCTTTTCCTCTATTATATGGCTATCCTCTTGACATCTACTTCTTGTCTGATTGAGTCTAGCTTAGCCAATATCAAGTCAGTACGTAATAACTTTTGCTTTTGCTTTTTCTGCTTCTGCTTTCTTTTCTACTTCCCATTTGAGCTCTCATCATTTGTGTTGGGCTCTTCTGTTTCTTCTCCTTGAGCAGATTTTTGTTGTTTTTTGTTCTCATGCCAAGCAGGTTCCTTGTAGCCATGATTAATCTGATGATCTTATTTATGTTGCCTAAGCTCTTTCTTAACTTTTTCCTTATGGCTTTTCAGATTTGAGAGTTCTTGTTTTTTACTTGTTGCTCTCATTTCTTCTCTAGCAACTACACTTTTATAGACATCTTTGTTTCTACTAAGGTGATTTCAGATTCTCAAAAATTTGAGTTTTTCTCTGAGAATTTATTGAATAAAAGCTTACCTCTTGGCCGTTGTGTTGTAAACATAGCTCTATCTTTTGGAAGTCTTGGTAGAATCGATTTTCACTTAACTTTTCTTCCTCTAGTCGGTGTGGGCTAGGGTTATGAAAACTGCTTCTGTTTATGTTTGTTTAAGATAGGTTGGATGTCCATATGTCTAGTTTGGCTTTCATTGGATGAAGATCTGTCCAGTACCATACATTGCGCTGCCCATTCTACTTGACCATGTCTAAAAGCTCTCTCCATTCTTTTGGATGATACTACCCTTGGGGTCCCATTAGATAATCCTTATAAGATTACCTCTTGGCTGTTGTGTTGGAAACATAGCTCCATCTTTTGGAAGTCTTAGTAATATCTCCCTAAGGAGTGCAACCATTGAATGCCTAATACCACATTGGTATCACCCATCTTCACCACATAGAAATCCTCCTTGATTTGATGTCTTCCTAAGGTAATACTTAGTTGTTGGATTTTTTGTGTGCAAGGAGTAGTTAATCTGTCTGCCATGACCACTTTGAATCCTTCAAAATTTTCAGTTTCTAATTTCATTCTTGTTACTAGACTTTCGTCAATGAAGTTATGAGTGGTGCCACTATCCACTAGGGCAGTCACTTTTTGTCCTTTTAGAACACTACGGATTCTAAAAGGGTGATATTTGGGTGCTCCTGAAAGGGTGGCTAATGTACTAGTATTTTCTTCATCTTCTTGTTTCCTTTTCTTCTTGTGTGTTTCATATTCTCTTCTTCATCCGATGTTGCTTCTAAGTTGTGTGCTTGTCCCCTTTTTCTACAACTATGTCCATACACCCATTTCTCCTTACACTGAAAACACAATCCTTTCTTTTGAGGCACTTCTCTATCATCATTTGGATTGAAGGATCGAGGAGGAAATGTTTTTGGATGCCCATCTTTCTTATAGAAGGGTTGGGTGTCATGTACCCAGAGTCGTGACATTTAAATAATAAATAACATACTTAAAAACTATTAACCATTTGAGTATCATTATAATTATAATTGTTGAAAACAATATTATAATTATAAAAAAAATCATAAATATTAATATACATATCTAAAATATCAACCATTCAACATCATTAGAAGTATAATTATCAATTATAAATATAACTTAGGGTATTACTTTAATCATCAAAATCATCTTACACATAACATTATAATTAAAATCATGTTATAATATTTCTGAATAAACATATAAATAGAAGGCTATGAATAAAAAGACTATAGCAATAGTGAATGGAAAATATCGATCATCCAAACAAAGAAATTGTTGCCTAAATATTTGATGTTTTATCGGGCCCCTAAGATGATACTGAATCAGCATTCTTGGACTCGTCCGCCTGTAGCTTGCACATGAGCCTGACTCATTGGTCATCCCTCCACGTTCAGCCTCGTGAAAGTAACACGTAGGAATCAAAAGAACCAAAATTAGTCACAAAGGAATGCTGGATATCAAACACAGTAACAGCGACCATTGCTAGTCACATGACAGCGATTAGGGAGAGAGACGATTAGTGTTAGTAAAGACACCCTAACGGATATGCCCATTCAAAGAGACATCTCTACACCGAATGGGCACGTCCCTTCTTATTAAAGATAGAGCTATAAAGGGCATCGATGAAACAAGAAAATTAGATAGAAATAGGAAAGCAGCAGGTAAAGGCTTCAGGCACGCCGAATCAAGTGAGGTTTCTCACTTATCTTTAACGTTTAGATTTCCTTCATCAGATATGATAATCACTGTAGAAACTGGGCGCCACAGCTCACGGCCAATGTCTGCATTGTTCATTGTTTATATACTGAACTTCTCCGTCTGAGAGCCTACCATGACTCGGGGGCATAACAGGAAATATCTTTGCAAAGGCCCTTGACCCTGAACATAGACAATGGACAAGGTCACCAGGCAGACTGTATAGTCCCTGGCCGACCATAAGCAGAACCACCTCCGTCTTCTGATGTAAATGGTTCTGTAGGATCTGCATATTTGTCTCCATGAAATTCTGGTTTTCTATAGCTTGTTTTTATATTAACTAGATGTGGATTGAAAGATTGTATCAGAGTTTAGGATGGATTTGTTGTTGATTAACTTAAGGCTGCATATTGAGATTTATTAGAGCAGTATACATAATATTGCATGAAATTGAATTTTAGGATTGCACTGTAAGATGTGGTGATTATTTTTATGCTATTTAACTCACTCCTTGCATTCTGATGTATTATCATGTTGTCTTGATATTATCTGTTGGACTCTTCTCATAGCATAATAAATAGACATATAAATAGATCATTGATTGCTGCATTGGAAAGAACTTTCTGCAAATCTGTTTGTAACCCTGCCAGGAGGGGTGAGCCATGCCTTAAGTGGTTCATCTAAAAACCTCACCCAGGTTCCGCCTCTGTTGGTGTATCACGCTTTTATCATCCAATCGAACATTGTGAATAAAATGTCCGAAGACACTCTATCCTCTCTTGAAAAACCACTGCGTATGCTAAGATTGTGAGAAGATCATATGGCGATTCCGAGGTTTCTTTTGTCAGGTCATGACGTATGGATAAGCTCAATGGGCGTTGTGGGATTTGTTGGTAATAAACAAGGGGACTTACGTTAAAGAACTTTTCACAAGTTTGGGACTTAGGCGGATTTATCATTAAAGGCTTTCTTCACTTAGGACTTCAATTTGGATCTCAAAAAATAGCAAAAAGGATAAGGGTTTAGGGGAATCTATTCTACGCCTAAGAACTTAAGAGACAATAAAGATCCGGTGAAGGGGATAAACCACACTTTGTTTCGCCTCCTGCTGGACAACATACGCAAAGTGAGTGCAATCTTCAAGGGGTGTGATAATAATTTTCAAACCTCGAATGAGGTTGAAGTTAAGCTTCCACAATTATAAGCTCAGGCTAACTTTACGCATCGAATGCAAATCATCCATTCGAAGAAAGTATGAGCAATACTTCACCATTGAATCGATACGATCAATCTCTCATTCACTTAACCAACTTTCAAAGCAAATTCTATTTAATCTAATTCTAACTTTAATCTATGGCAGAAGAAGATATGCAACCTCGCTTACTATTTGACAATAAAAGTTATTCAAAGCAAATCATGCATAAGAGCTTTTATTATTCAAAATAGTCTCAATGCAACAATCTCATACTCTGTCTCCACACAAATGAAAGTGAGAGATCACCAGTTTATATAGAGTTACAAAAATCAAATGAAGGGCCAAGATTAAAACAATATCAACGGCCAAAATCATTACAACCCAACCCTAATTAGGGTTGCCCAAAATAACATGAGTTATCAATCAGTGAACTATCAGTAAAGAGGCAGTGGAAGCTATTATCAAGGAGAGGCGTCCTTATCCTTTTGAACAACATTGCGTTCGATGAACATGGACACTACTGCGATGACCTCCTCCATCGTGACAGGTGGCAGCATGCTAATCCGGAATTCAAGTCTGTCCAACTTCTCAGCACATTTGGCAAAAGTACTTTCCCAATCTGCCTCCTGCTTCCCAAAATCATTTCGGATGGTTGAGAGTCTTGCCACTCTTGCAAAATCTTGTCTCAGAAATGGTCCAGTGGCTGAGAAGAAAGTCTCTTGAACTTTACGTATCAACCTCTCCAACTGCATGTCGTTCTCCTGGACAATCTCACGGTCGAACACTTCTGCAGCTGTCATATAAATCCTCTCCTGGATTTCTTTGACCTGCTCTTCAATTCTGAGCCCATCCACTTTTTCCTTTTCCAAAACTTCTTCTCATATAGTCACTGCCCAAAACTAGTGATGGAAATCATATGCTGCTCCTGCAGCAATCACCCTTCTATCAACCAACTCCTCCTTTGGAGTGCCTTTCAAGATCCTAAGGCTTGGAATAAGCCTCTCCTGCATGTCCGGAATACATTCCCATGTCTCTGCCATATCCATAAGTCTGGAAAGAAAAGAAGAGGTCCGCCCATAGGCAAGTGCCAGTTTTTCCATGAACGAGGCTGCTTCCGTGCCTTCGCTCACCATCCAGTCCTGAGCCTCCCCGGTTGTTACCATTCCGTGCTCTACATCCTTGGTCACTTCCTGTGATGAATTGAGGAGAAGAGGAGCTACCGCATTACCCTGATCAAGTGGCTGGGTCAAATGCTGTATGTACTCCTTAAGGCGTTCAACCTCCTTTTTATACTCTTTCTTCTTAGCCACTTCTTTTTCCAATCTCGCTTTGATGGTCGAGACTGAATTATCTAATTCCTCCACTTCTTGGCCTTTTGAGGTTGGGCCAAGATCTACAGTGGTTATGGCATACTCTTGAGGAGTAATCTTGTCTTGTGGCTTGTCCACTGTGGGTACTGCAATGTGTACGGAACGGCTGCCTGTCTCGTCCCTTTGAATAGTAGAGAATTTCTTGGCAGGCTTCTTGACTGCAACTTGCTCCAACCTTGCCAAGAAATTTGCAGTATCATCCTCCTCTTGGGCTTCTGCAGGTGGTTGAATCTTCATTCTTTCTATTAGCCAATCTGGAATGGTCGGTTGCTCGATTCCATCTTCTACCTGAACCTCTTCCTCATTCAGAACATCCACAACCTCTCTGAGAGCGGAAATCATTCCCTCCTCGAAGTCATTATTCCAGACTTCTATCTCATTGTCTGAACCAAGTATTTCCGTGCCTGTAGGTGACGAGGGCTCCTCATCATCCTGCTGAATAGGTTCATCGTTCTCTTCCTGAACTGTAGGAGGTACAATTACTTCCACCAAGGACTCATCTATGGTAGCCACCAGCTCATCAATATTCCGGGACACTGCAGAACGAGATGGTTCTCCCCTCTGTCTTTTCTGAACAGGTTCTGCACTCAGAACTATTTCCTTCCTTTTCTCTCCAATCTTAACCAAGTCTTGATGGGAAGCACCGGCATTGGAGGAATACGACTTTGTCTCGCTCAGTAGATCATATGTGAGCGTTATTCTTTTATGTCTCATCTCCTGGACCTGACGGTCAACCCACCACTGAGAGTATTTGACCACTGGTCTCATTAATGTGGCTAAGTCTGAATGCTCAGGCTCCGACCATCTCACAGGAGGAAGAGGTCGGCTCTCCTCGAAGCGGGGCTGGATGTAGTCCCCGTCGTCATGCAACTGATCAGGTACTCGGCAAAATTCAATTGTCCTCATGAAGTCTACTGGCATCCTGGACCATAGTCTCCTCCCGACTTCGTATTCATCGGCGGCATCAGCCCAGAAGTCTTCCAGTTCCACTCTGTGCTTGTACCTTCTCCCCTCTACTGTCCGAATATTATGATGTGGGTCAAAGTTGACCCTGGACTTGTAGGCTGTAAATGGGTACCACTGGATTTCCAATCTAGCACTCTCAGTTGCCTGTGAGGACGGACAAGATTCCAACATATTCCCGATGAAAAGTGGGAATGTAATAGATGCCTTCTTGGTTGGCCTCTGGATGTTCTGATATTCTTCTAGTTGCCTCAGGACTTCGAGCAAAACCATCTGATTTGTCGGATAAATGGGCAACTTATAGGGATTTCCAGTAAATCCTTGGATCCTGATATATGTAAATTTTGGGAATTGGATGAACCAGGACCCATATTTACTGATTAGACTCTTCGCCTCATGACTCAACCTTTGATGTACTCCCCCTTGAAGCGTTCTGGTGATATGCATTAAGAACGCATCATGCACCCTTCTGAAATGAGACTTCTCCTTCAACTGGAGTTGCGGGTAACAATCGTACGGTCTGAGTTCGTTTTCTCCGCTGCCAACTTTTCCCTTGCAAGTTAGTCCTGGATACTTATATGATCTGGCCAACAAGTAGACAACATACGAGCTCATGTGAAAAGACTTAGTCTCTTCCAGATTGATCAATTGCTCGTGGAGATTGTCACTTATCATCCGTGACCAATTGAACATTTTTACGCCAGAAGTGATCTCATCTATGAAGTAGTACATCCAGCTCTCAAAAAATGCACCCTGCGGGTTGCCAGCTATTCTGTTCAGCATCAAGATGATGTCCCCAAAATCTTCTTTGAAGTCTGTCCGGCAAGGTCTTTTGGGCATCTTCTTTATTGATGGCTTAGGTTTGTCCAGCCATACCTTGTTAACAGTTGTGGTGCATAAGTCCGGTTGGCTGTCATATAACTTCTTGGCCTCCTCCTTGGTCTTATAGACAGTCCGTGAATGTGTTGGGATGCCGAAGGTTTCTTGGATTGCCACCTCGCCTAAGTGTGCCAGAATTCTGCCATCCGGTGCAATGATCTGCCTCTTTTGAGCATCATAGTGGATAGCACATTCCACCATCAATTCTGCACAATCTTTTGCAGGCGGGAATCCTGTTGCCTGGAAAATCCCGTTTCTGATCATCCGCCTGGCTATTGGTGTTGGCAGTCCATTCTGTCCATATACTCTTCTTTTGAACTCATCGAAGTCGACATGTCCGAGATCGGTGTCTACGACATTCTTCCATTTTGAATTGATTTTAGTCTCCCGCTGGGCACCTTTGCTGGCGAACTTCATTTTTGCCGTCTTTGATGATTCGCCCACCGTGGTCATTAACCTGCAGTCAAAAATATTAACATTTATACAAAGACTTTTTTTCTTTTAAAATAATTTACTTTCCTGCCTTGTGTTCGGATGATTTACTTTCAGCTTATTAAATAATTGAATTGCTGCGAAAAAGCAAGCTGAAAGTAAATGGATGAAGTTGAAAATTTCACCAGAATTGAATCAACATGAAAGAGACAGATGAAGAATAGCAAATCTATCAATCGAACTTCAAACCTCAGTGAAGAACTGCTGGCTGCAAATCAGATTTAAATTCTGATAATTTAAAAGAAGAAGTGCGCCCCTCTTGCACAGAAGAATTTCAACTTTCAACAGATAAATCTTTTCCCTTTTCCGAGAGAATTCTCCTTCAGCATAAGATTACTTCTTCCTCTAGAAATTTCAATCTTGCCTACTGAACAATTAACTGCCTGAGAATTTTGAGAGAGATCAAATTTCTCTTCAGCTGTGCCTGTGAAAAATGAGTTGCTGAAACTCATTATAATGCTGAAGAATTTAATTTATTTAGCAACTGCCTTTTCTTCCATTGATCTCGATTTGTTTTTATTTGTTCAAACAGGCAAGTTTCCTTTATTTTTCGAAAAGAATCCGTCTCGAGCTTATCCAGGAAAATCTCATTGATCTTCAAAAATTCGATTTTTGCTTAAATGTTTATCTTTGATTTTCAAATTTTGAAAGAAAACATTAAACATTTAATTAAATTCGACCCTTCCAAGTTTTTAAATTCATGGTGAGTTTAATTTTTCCCATCGGATTTTATCTCTGGCCGGCACAAATTATTTTCCTCCAAAACATCTCTGGCAAACTTCATTTTGTCCAAGGCATTTAAATTTCTAAGTAGTTGAAAATAAATTATTAAAATATTAAAATATTTTAATTTATTCCAACCCGTTCATTTTGGACCCATGGCTATTTCGATTTTCTCTTCATTTTTCTTGGCTAAAAGTGTATTTTCCAATTTTATTCTCAATTCCGTCTAGCCAAGTCAAAACTTAAGCCAT
>VDFB02393098.1:0-42813 GCA_007258455.2 Sequoia sempervirens | reverse complement strand
ATAAGTACTATATCTTGTATTCATCAAGAAATATTTATAAAGTGGTATGTGTTTTCAAGCTTGAGGTTCTGAGAGAAGCTTAAAAATATTCTCATTCAAAACCCAAAATTATATCTTAAAAAAGCAAAAAAAATGAGGAGGCAGGATGAGAATGGGAGAAAGAAAGTTTAGCTTCCATCAGTTGCAATAATCAAAATGTTATTTTCTTTGGGTTTCATCAATAGGGCAATAAAAGGGTTGTCAACACAAAGGGCACGCGGACATCACATGAACCTCAATCCTTGACACCGGGGCTATAAACCAAGAACTCGAAGTGGGATCTCCACTCAAATCCAAGGTAGCGCTCCACATTATACGTCCTTAAAATAAATGAGGCCATGGGTTGGGATAGTAGCTGATGGCACTCCAGGTCTATGGTCTAGAAGTTTGTAAGAAAGGGCAGCTAAGGCACCGCTTCCACATAATCGATGTGCCTTTGAATATATATGGTGGGTGGAATGCAAGCACAAGGGATAGCTACTTGGATGACTTTTCCCAACCCATTTAAGTATGTTGAATCAAACATGGCATGGAAAAACTCTATGATCCAGGGCTTGGAAATGTCTAGGTCCAACAATGAAGCCATGAACTGGGAGACAACATTCAAATTACAGTGCAGCTAGTTCTCGTCCTTCACATAATCCTTCCCGAGCACCCACTTAAATGCCATGATCACAAGGCGATCATTCTTCCCTATTAGGAATTTAATCCTCTCACTAATAACTTCTCTATAAGGAAAGCTCAGTGCGGAAACACCTTCATTTTCAAGAAAGAAGTGCAGAAAATTTCATTTAAATCGGGTTACAGTCATTAAGATGCATGACAGTAGAATAAAAGAATAGAAAGTTTAACACACACACAAAATTGAACACCAGATTTATGTGGGAAAACCCTTATGGGAGAAAAACCCACACACCAAGTAAAGGCACTTTGTATTATTGTAAACCAATTACATACAAAGTTATAGACTCCACTCTAGGTGTTAATTAACAACAACATTACAATCCCCTGACCAAACTCATACATAGATTTTTATCATAGTTGTTCTCTCACATTGTTACAATGCTCATATAGCATACAATGTAGAAAATTAATCAAACAAACCCAATCGATAGAATGAACCAACCCTAATTCATTTCAAAGTGATACAATATATATTCAACACCCAACCATGGCTGCTTTAGTTCCAGAAAACCAATTGTTTCAACTATACACAAAGTGCCACAAACATGTAACTGCTACAACCGCGTTGAACTCATTTTGAAATCCACATAACTTACCAAGTAATTTCCACTCAATCCGTCAACATTCAACAATCAATCATCGCTTTCCATCCTAGCACTAGCAGGTCCCACCACAACATTCTCCATGAGTTACCGATGCAACAGATGTATATCGCTTAGTCAATTTCGTACACCCCACAGGAGTCTGTCAGAACCCATCACAAGGGGCGCGGAGTTAGCGGGTGGCATGGGATCAAACTTATCACAACCATAGATCAAGTTATATTATCACATCATCATGGTCCCCACTGCCACCATGACATCCAAGTCATCACTAACAAACCAATTCCCACACAAAGTCGCTAAGTCATTAGAAAATAAAACTTTAGAACCTCTATCAAAGGTTATGAATTTCTCAAAACTTGTGGCATGTCAACAACAAAGAGAACCTCAATATCACTAAGTTTGGAGGTTATGAAATTTCAAAACCCCGCAACTTAGGTTCCAAGGTTTTGGTTTTCAACGATAGTGCAACATTCAAGCCGATGAAGGGTAAAATCCCAAGCTTTAAGGGAAGCTCCAAGCCAGCAAGTTGAGGCACAATTTCCAACATGCTCCCACTTGACTAAGTCTCACTGGCTTCTTCCAAACTTGAAGTTATTGAAATTCATAGGCCCCAAGGCCCATCAAACTAGCACACCACCTATACTTGTCTCTTCTCACAGGCTTTGTCAATGCATCAATGATATTCTCTAGAGTATCAACCTTTTCAAGGTTAACCTTTCCATCTTCCACCATATCACAAATGAAATGATACTGAACATCGATATGCTTCATCCTGGCATGGAAAGTATAATTTTTTTCCAAACAAATAGCACTATGACTGCGACAACAAATAGTAATCTGCCATGCATTAAACCCAACATCAGAACACAAATGTTTAAGCCAAATGACTTCCTTATAGGTATGTGTTGTTGCCATTTACTCCACCTCAGTAGTAGATAAAGTGACTACATCCTGCTACTTGCTCATCCAACTTACTAGACCACCGAATAACATGAAGATGTATCCATTGGTGGATATTTTGTTGCCAATGTCCCCTACCCAATTAGAATCCACATACCCACGAATGCTAAGAGATCTCTATGATCCAACCAAGTTTCCATGATAACATAAAGCATACTCTGAAGTACCTTTCAAATATCTAAAAAACTCTCTTCACAACATCCCAATGTGGTATTCCTAGATTAGCCATAAACTAACTAAGTACTCCCACTACATGGGAAATGTCTGGCCTAGTACAGACCATTGCATTAATCAAACTACCAACTGCACTTGCATAAGGCACCCTAGTCATGTCCTCCACCTCAGTAGAAGACTTTAGACAATCTTCAATAGGTAGCTTCTTTCTTGCAACACTGGAACAACTAACTACTTGCAATTTTTCATACTAAATCTCTCAAGAACATAATTAATATACTTGCTATGACTGGGCCAAAGCTTTCTACTTCCCCTATCCCTTCTGATTTCCATACCTAGAATACACCTTGTTGTACCTAAATATTTCATTTCAAACCATGCTGACAAATGAGATTTTAAAATAGAGATCATACCCTTACTACTCCCAAAGAATAACATATCATCCACATATAGTAAATGATAATTTTTTAGTTTTTTAATACACACAATGATTTGATTTTGATCTGACAAATCTCAATGACAACACAAAAGTGTCAAATTTTTGGTACCACATTCTAGGTGATTGCTTTAAACCATACAAAAATTTCTTTAACTTGCAAACCAGACTTTCTTTACCTTTTTCAACAAAGTGCTCAGGATGGGACATATAAATTTCTTCTTCCAAATATCCATGAAGAAATATTATCTTCACATCCATATGCTCAACCTCTAAGTCATATGCAACTGCAAGTGACAACAAAAATCTAATAGATGTCAGCTTAGCTACAGGAGAAAATAATTCTTCATAATCAATTCCCTCCACTTGGGAATAACCTTTTGCGACCAACCTAGCTTTATACTTCTCCACACTGCCATCCAGACCAATTTTCTTCTTAAATACCCATTTATTGCCAACAGGATTTTGACCTTCAAGAAAAGGTACCAAATCCCAGGTTTCATTCTTCTTTAATGATGTCATTTCTTCATTCATGGCTTCCAACCAAGGATCTAAATTAGACATATTAATAGCCTCCTTTACAATCCTAGGATCATCAATGCTAGTAATCAAAGCATAGGCACAACTCGAATCCAACAAGGAATAGCCATACCTTTCAGGTTGTCACTTCTCCCATGTAGACCTCCTCACTAGCTAAGGCTGGTGTTGTGGTTATTCTTCCTGTATAGAACTCTAAGAGTTGTTGAAGCTCTCCTTAGTTTTAGGTACACTTTGTATTTGTAGTTCCTCTTTATCTAGAGGTTAGAGGAATTTCAACTACATCATCCTTCTTTTCCTTTTCTTCTATCTCTGGTTATAGATTGAAACTGTAGAAGGTTTTAGCTCCCAAAAGATTACACTTTTCTTGTACACAACCTTCTCAATAATAGGATTCCAAAGCTTTTATCCTTTCACACCAATGTCATAGCCAATGGAGATACATTTTACAACTTTATTCTCCAATTTAGATCTTTTCTCATCTGACACATAAACATATGCTTCACATCCAAATACATGAATATGTCTCAGTGAGGGCTTCTTACCAGACCACACTTCCATAGGCATCTTGTTAACAAGAGCCAAACTAAATGAATGACTAACCAAGTAACATGTTGTAGCCACAGCCTCAGCCCAAAAATTCTACTCCAAACCAACACTGCTCAACATACTTCTCACTCTTTCCAACAACATCCTGTTTAACCTTTCAATAACTCCATTCTACTGTGGAGTATAAGGCTTAGTTTTATGCCTATTAATCCCATGGTTTTTGTAACACCTTTCAAAATCTACATAATAGAACTCACCGCCATTATCTGTCCTCAAGCATTTAATTTTCCTTCTAGTATGATTTTCCACCAAGTTTTCAAACTCTTTAAATTGACTGAACACTTATGATTTACTTTTAAGAAAATACACAAAATCCCTTTTGAATAATGATCAAGAAAAGAAACATAATATTTAGACTCGATAACGAAGGAACATTCACTAGACCGAATACATCAAAGTGAACATAATCTAGTGTGTCAAGATCTATGAGGACTAGAGTAAAATGAAACACAATGTTGCTTTCCATAAATGCAATGTTCACAAAAATTGAACTCAAGGTTAGAATCATTAAGCCCTTCCACTAGGTTTTTATTTTTCAAGGATTTTAATCATTTTTCTCCTATGTGACTGAGTCTATGATGTCACAACATAGTTTTCTTTGTTGGGAATTTCACCTCCAAAGAGTTTGCACCCAGAGGAATTTCATTCTCCTTCTCTTTATGAGTAGCCTTACTTGACTTTGTAGAGACACTATTGCATTGAATAGCCCATGTGTCTAGCTTGTACAAAGTTCCAATTCATGCACCCCTAGCCAACACCATCGAGCCTCTAGTCATCTTACAACCACCACTCAAGAATGAGACTTGCATGCCAACATCATTCAACTTACTAACAGAAAGACAATTTTGAGCCAGACCTAGTATGTGCATTACACCATCAATTCCTTTTATTCTTCCATCATGAAATTGAATTTTGACTCTTCCACATACAACAATTTCAAGAGATGAATCACTTGTTAGGTACATCTTTCAACCAACATACTTTTCATACTTCGTGAACCAATCTCTGTGAGATGTCATGTGAAAAGATGCACTTGAGTCAATTAGTTAGACATCATCTGATGCCTGAGTCACCAAGGCTGCAATGAAAGCATCTACATCACTTTGAGAGGAATCATTATCCAAAGAGTTTTTGTTCTTCTTCTTCTTTTTCTCCTCTTTACAATCCTTCCAGATATGACTAGTCTACCCATAATTCCAACATTTCACCTTGGACTTCTTGCTAGGAGACTTTGATCTCCCTTCAGATTTGGATTTAGACTTCTTGTCTTTCTTCTTGCCTCTCTTCTTTAATCTACCCTAAAAAACAAGGGCCTCATTGGCCATCTTAGAAGATTTCCTCCACATTCCTTCTAACAACATCGAAGCAACCACATCTTTTTTCTTTAAAGTGGTTGTTGTACTTCCAATATCCATCACCATATTATCCCATGTGTTAGGTAAGGAACATAATAGAAGTAGAAAACAATCCTCCTCTTTCTTCACACCCACATAGGCCAATTGAGCAAAAATCATATTAAATGAATTCATATGGTCTACTATGGATGCTCCTTCTTCCATCTTCAACAAGCATACATTCTTCCTGAGGAATAACTTATTCACTAGATATTTTCCCTCATAAATATCACCAAGTTTCTTCCATAAAGATCATGCAGTATTCTCCTCATGGATGTTCAAGAGAATAGAATTGGCCAAACAAAGTCTTATCATCCCTTTGGATTTTCTATCTGTGAGGTCCCAATCTTCTTGGTTCATACCTGATGGTTTTGTTCCCATAACAATAATCCAAAGATCTTTATCCACCAAAAGGTCTTCCATTTTGAGTTTCCACAACTCAAAATTTCCACCATTGAACTTTTCAATTTCTACTCTTCCTGATGTGCTTTCCATCTCAATCTATATACATTACAATTAGTTTTCTTTGCAAGACTCCCACTGAATAGAATTAGCACAAAAAACCAGCCCTACCCACAAGGATAACACAATTGGCCAGGCTCTGATACCACTTGTAAGGAAAGCTCATGCAGAAATGCCTTCCAAATGAAAAAATCTCAAGAAATAAGTGCAAAAAATTTCATTTAAATTGGGTTATAGTCATTACGATGCACAACAACAGAACAAAAGAATGGACAATTTAACACACACAAAATTGAACACAAGATTTACGTGGGAAAACCCTTATGAGAGAAAAACCCACACACCAAGTAAGCCACTTTCTATTATAGTAAACCAATTACATACAAAGTTATAGACTCCACTCTAGGTATTAATTCATAGTAGCATTAGAATCCCTTGACCAACCTCATACATAGATTTCAATTACAATTTTTCTCTCACACTGTTACAATGCTTGTATAGCATACAATGTAGAACATTAATAAACCAAACCCTATCGATAAAATGAACCAAACCCAACTCATTACAGAGTGATACAATATATATTCGACATCCAACCATGATTGCTTTAGTTCCATAAAACTAGTCATTTCAATTGTACACAAATCACCACAAACATGCAATTGCTACAACCACATCGAACTCATTTTGAAATCCACATAACTTGCCAAGTAATCACCATTCAATCTATCAATAGTCAACAACCAATCACCGCCTTCCATCCTAGCACTAGTTGGGTCCCACCATGACATTCTCCATGATTTACCAAGTCAATAGATGTACACCACTTAGTTGATTCTACACACCCCACAAGAGTCTGTCAGAACCCATCACAAGGGGTATGGAGTTAGCGGGTGGCGTTGGATCAAAATTATTGCAACCATAGATCAAGTTATATCATCACATCACTGTGATCCCTACTGCCATAGTGACATTCGAAGTCGCCAATGACAAATCAATGTCTGCACAAAGTCGCTAAGTTATTAGAAAACCGAACTTTAGAACCTCTATTGGAGGTTATGAATTTCTTTAAACTTGCGACATGCTGACAATGAAGAGAATCTCAATATCACTAAGTCGGGAGGTTATGAAATTTTAGAACCCAATGACTTAGGTTCCAAGGTTTTGGTTTTCAGTGATAGTGCGACATTCAGGCTGATAAAGGGTAAAATGCCAAGCTTTAAGGGAAGCTCCAAGCTAGCAATTTGAGGCACATTTTCCAGCATTCTCTTACAAAAGAGTTTTGTAGCTTCTGGCTCAAGAGCCGAATTGGTGTACCTAGACCAGTCCTAATGGTGGCAAGAAAGCTTATAGTCTAGTGAAGGGGAAAACACAGTGGAAAGAGCTCACCAACTCAATGCTAACTCAACGAGTACTTTCACGAAGCGGATGTTACTATTTATGGAAAAATGTGTGTTGAGAAGGTTGGCGACAAAAAATGTATCTCCCATTAGAGGGCAACGAAAAATATTAAGGAAAATGTCTTTCCAAAGTACACTTCCCATTACTCAAAGCTTATTTATCAAAAGGACAACATAAGGAATGTACTAAATACATTCTCACAATGAAGTTGGCATTCTCGAGGAGTACAAACCCCACTCTACACGTATCACCTCATTGGCAACACTTAGCAGGCCATTGGTAGTGGCAACACATTTATTGCATGTACGTGTGAATATTAAATGTGCCCAAAAAGAATTTTTTTTACAAAGTGTTGGTACTCTCAAGCAACTAATGCTCTGAAAGAGATCTCTACAAAATCCTTCCAAGAACACAACAATGGCAGAAGCATCATCTTTGGGTTGACATGTTGGAGTCTTGTTTGAAGGGCCAGGCTACACTAACATCATTGGAGAGATTTTGTATGCTAATGCCCCAATGCTTGAGGATCGAAGGTTTGCACATACCAAAACCATATAGTTAAGCAACCTCATAGAGGATGAGGCAGTTAAGGATTTTGTAGATAATATCTACAACCCAAAGCTGCATATAAACCCTAAGAGCCTTAGCGAGGGAGCATTGTAGATAGTGCTTCCCATAGGTTGATTGATGATTTTGTAACTCATCTCTAGAATTGTGGTTTGCCACAATTGATACTGCCCTACACACATCCATGCCTAGAGTTGGTTGATGCATACGTATAAAAAATGGATAAAGAAACCAAGGTTATTAGTGGAAAAAGGTTAAAGGTTACCATTAGTGCGGTATCCATCTGGGATATGTTGTGCATCCCTACAAATTGGGAAGCCGAGATATTTCGCTGCCAAAGAATGGAAGATTTTTGGGAAACCAGGGACATGAAATTAAAATTCTATATGGATGAAACAACTAAAGGGTCAAGAAATAATCAACTCGTCTTCCCTTTGGTGCACAGAGAGTTCAAGTCAGATGTGCAGGCCATTTTCTTAATGCTAGCTTTGTTTATGGCCATGAAAGTGATGATGTGGTCTATGAGTTCTAGATGGGCTTATCCTTCATGCTCAAGAAGGAAAGGAGCCAAAAGAATTTTGATTTTTTTGAGGCAATCACCGAGGGAATGCTAGAAAAATTAATAGATTATAACACCATCTTTGAGTTCGTGTACTCCTCTTTTCTAGTACACTTGATTTTACATCAGAACCTTGAAATATTTAGTGGTTATTTTTTGCTCAGTAAGTTTGATGTGGCGGGGTTATACAAGCCATTTTTGGCTTGGACCCGTGTGCTTTCCAAAACAGGGGATTATCATTCATTTGCTGATTATTTCCTACAACCAATACTCTTGGATTTGTCTCCATGCCTTCTAGATAGGTTCTCCCTTGAAAATTTGGAATGGATGAAAACCACCAAACCCTGACATGGATTATTTTTTTGGAGTGGATTTCTCTTTCATCCAATGTCATGGTTTTAATGAGGAGCCTTTTAGGCTTCCTAAATTTGTAACAGATAGTACCTTTGCTTTAGAGGCATGCCAATAGGTATCCATTTCTAAAAAAGATCACGACAATGGGAGACACAAGAAAGCACTTTACGTGCTTCCCCTTACTATTGCCAAAATTTAGATAACACTTGTAAAGCGAGAAGAATAGGATGTGTTGACTAGCAAGTTGGCCTGCTCATAGATGGAAGTACAATCCTATTGGGTGTCTTCCAATTGTCAAACATGAGGAGCAAGAGTATTTTGAGTTAAGGAAGAATCCAACTGAGGAGAGGGTAGAGGTCTACATTGACCTAGCTTTTATACCATTTGAATGACCCCCATGGCTCGACTTCTATCCTAGGGTGACAAAATTTTGACAAAGCACCCAAATGGGTTAGTCCCTCAAAACACAGCTAAAGCATTTGGAATGGTCAGAAAGGAAGAAGGTTTATTTCTGGAAGAATTGGTAGGAAATCAAATTCCCAAATTCCCTATATGGGGAGGTTAAATTGAATGATGAGAAGTTTGACGAGATTTGCGACATTGAGGTTGGATCTAATGGTAGTAATCTTGAATTGGATTAGGAGATTGAATAGGAGAACACACCAATTTTCACCCCTCTAGCTCAGGCACCCAATGCAAGAAAAGGGAAGGGAAAAGGATCAAAGCACAAAGAATCACAGATCACATCCCTTGCCAACACCCTAACAAAGGGTAAGAGGACCCAGCAGTCCTTGAAAAATATTTTCCACAGTTCCAAAGACCCAAGATTCGACAAGATTGGTCTCCAGAGAGTCTAAATCAACCAGTGCAATCCCTACAAAGAGGAGATGAGTTTAGGACTTAGGTGAATCGAGCATATCAAATAGAGGAGAAGAAGAGGTGGATTCTGTTCCCCCAGGATTTTTTTCTTTGACACTCTGGGTAAGTCTTGCACCCGCCCTCCTTCCTACTATTGCATCTTTAGTTGTTATTGCCCCTCATCTATAGAAAGAAATATTCCATCTATGGGTTCCAATGTCCTCATCCTTAAAACACCCCTAGCCATATTTGACAATAAGCCCCACAAAGAGACCCCATGTGTTGAACATGCATCTTCCGCTTCAGTCGCAATTGACTCTTTGTTCACCTTTTCAAGGGAACCCATTGTAAAAACTGACACACCCATGTTGCAAGTTTCATCGCTCTTGTTTACTTCCTAGCAAATGCCTCTTTTTTTCCTACTTCCCCTTTTACTCCGATGGGTGTTCCTCCTTCTCCTGAACCATACATGGCATCCTGCCCTTTTCAATGTAACACTTCCTTTTTCCTCTTCGCAACCTCAAATGACTGAGGCCTCTTCTTTCGTTATCCTCTTTAGTCTCCTCATTGGTGTTTTGCTTGCTACATAGAGTATTGAGTCTCCATAGAGCCTTGAGACTCATATTGAAGTAACAAGGCACACCCAATAAGCGAGAAAGCAAAAGTTGCTGGGAAAAGCCGCAGAAAGTCCAGTTGCTCAAAAGTTGGAAAGTTGTTTGGATGAAGAGCGAAACACTCTGTCAATGATAGCTATGAGGTTGCAGACATCCAAGCTAGAAAGAGAAATGTAGTTCGAGGATTATGACATCCAATCCGTGGGTCTAAATTTAAGTGAAACTCTTCTACGCGACAAGGTAGGTTTGGCCAAGGCAACTCAAAAGGTGGTCTACACTAACTATGAAAAGCTGCACAAGAAATTGAAAAAGTACGAGGTAGAGTTGGTGAACGTAAAGGCTACAATAGACAGACTATAGGCATAAATCAAAGGAAAGGATTTGGAGGTGGCCCGCTTGAGGTAGTTACAGGGTCAGCAAGGTGAAGCAACTAGGTTGCTTGAAGGAGCCTAGAGTGAGAAGGATCAACTTCACGTCGAGGTAGAAAAATTGAAATGCGAGATCACGGTCAAGTGTGAAACAACTACGGAGCATCGAAAAGGACAAAGCAGCCAGAAAGAAAAGTATATATGATGCATTGCAGAAGGAGCTACAAGAGATGCATGAGAAAATGGTGGATATATAGAAGGAATTGGCTAGCGTCTGATCTCAAGCCTCCAACGATCTTTAGAGGGCCCAAGTAGAAATAGAAAAGGATAAACGAGAAAATAAAGACATCGAGTCTATTTTGTAGACTTGCAACGAGGAGACTAAGAAGATACACTCTAAACTTACAAATGCTCTCCAAGAGAAGAGTCAATTGGAGGAAGACATGAGAGCGAGAGAATGCCAATTCTCACAAGAATTGATCGTAGCATAGGGATCTGAACTCCTCCTGATGCTTAAAAAATTAGTATCTACTCATTGGGAGAGGATCATAGTTGTGGTAGCAGCCCTAAAGTTAGTTTTGTAGTTTCTAACAGATGCACATGAGTCAAACACAAAGTTCAGCTGACAATTGACCAAATCCTACACATAATAACTCCCCAAGCTGAAGAATCAGGAGTATTGATCTCAAAACTATATAATGCAACTAAGGAAGCTCTAAAGAGTGTCGAGATTCCTGACTGGAGAATTGCTACAAGAAAGGAATACAAATTTATCATTTGCAACTAGGTCGCAGTCAAAAGTAGAACTTGCTAGATGGTGTTGAATAAGAAGGTTGGTGAGATAAAGTAAGAGTTCCAAGCTTTGTTCCAATCCAGATTACCCGCTCTATTCTCATTGGACGAAGGAGTGTTGACAATAGAATACATTGCAGAAGCAATCAGGCTCAAGATACAAGACTCCACAGTGCTCTAGAATTTGAGCTCATCACCCATAGTCAAAAAGATTGAGAAGGAAATTATTACCCTTTTCCAAAATTTACTATCACATTAGAGTTGGTTCATCAAGGGGGTGAGGAATTTCTTTCAAGGAGGTCCTTGATCTTGATCAGGCCTATGAGACATTGTGTGCCCTCATCCTGTTCACTGACGGAGATTGGGAGACACACCACACTACTTTCCTCAAACTCTGAGGATTATTTGAGATCTAGGTTCATGCCTTCACAAGCGAAGGTCCCTTGTGAGTCACAAAAAATTGTGGAGAAAATTTTACCTTTGAACATTTTGGTTTTCGACCCTTACTTCTTGCCCACTTTATGATGGCATTGCGCTCAAAGGACAAAGGTTACTCTTGCATAAAAGCGTGCAATGTGCCACATGGTGGATGTGTGAGTTTTCTATATCATTTTCCTTTCAGGCCCAAACCAAGACACATGTCTATTTGGTGGGAACTTTCCCCAAAATTATTCTCACCAATTTTGAAATCGCCCACTAGCTTGCCACGTCAACTATTTCGTTGGGCGGGTTATGTCTTTCATGGATGTATCTCTATTGGGAGGAGTTTGTCGGGCAACATGGTGGAGTTCTTACTTTCGGGGTTGGACTTATGGGATGGCATCATCATTTTTTGTGACTGATCAAATCATATTTAAAAGACCAATCTTGGATCTGATCTTCTTCTGAGAGCATATCTTCTCAAAGACTCTATAAAATTTGGAGCCATAAATGAGGAATCAAAAACTTTATGAGCAAATATTGTTGCAATATAATCAAGATATATATCAAATTGTGGTCTATCAGATTCAAACATTTGGAAGTTGTCCTTCTCTGTTGGTTGTGGTGGTGGTTTCTTCTTCTAGCTATAAAAAGGGGTTTGCAATAGGGAAACATATTTTTTTTTTGGAGATATATTTTGGGGAGATACATTTTCTTAGGAATATGAAGATTTCACACAACACATTTATGCTCTTTAGCATGCTATATTTATCAAGACTATTAATTGGATTGGAATTTGAGCTTTGTTTTTAGTTAATTTATCATGATAATTAGATCTATTAAGAAGAAATCATTGGAATTGTGCATTTTATGGCCTTTATCACAAATTTCTTTTTCTTATATCATTTATGCTGAGAGCACTATGTTAAGGCTTTATGTAGATAGTTTGGATGATTTTTTTACATTTTTTTAGCTTTTATGTTTGATGCTATCTTTCAGAAATTGGATCATGTTCATCATACTCTTTCATTTTTTGTAAAGGATATGTTATTTTTCATATTATGTTGTAAAAGAGGGAGGATTAAGTGAATATCTAAATATTCTTGTTAATCTTTAGGGTTTCTTATTCTTTTCGGATCTTAATGGATGCTTCTCATGGGGAGATTTGAATGACTACACTGTGCTTTCTCTAGCCTTTGTCATTCGTTCTCTTCCCAACAATGAAGGGTCTATGGTATTTTGTTTCTATTTCATTAGGAATAAGTTGTTAAAATTTGAAATGTTGTAAAAGCTTTTTCACATCACCATCTTTATGTTTTTCTTGCATTTATCTTTTTCCCTTTTCCCAAACATAGAGAAGAGTCGACTTTCTTTAAAAATCCTGGAGGCCATTTAGTGAGGCGTATTTTCTCCCCCACTTGCTGAATTCCCCGTAAGGCTGTTCGGAGAGGTGCAAGATTTTATGAGCAACATTTTTGATTCTTCAACATATCTCTATCCCATGGAGAAAGTGTACATTTTTACAGTGATTTAGAGGATACTCTACTCACTATTACTTCTATAATGGTTATTTCCAATTTGGAGATGACAGTACCCCAACCACATTCATTCCCTTAAAAATTAATTCTATTGTATTCCTTCCAAATAATCCATATGAATAACAAAGGATTGGAATTCTATAAGAATGAAAATATTGCATTAAGTTTCTCTCTCAATCAATGTTTGACAAGTTGCAACATGGTTTCCTAAAAAGAGATGTAGCCTTTTATTTTGTTGATTAACCAATCCTAACATTTTTGAGTGAAGGAACAATTTATAAATAGGTGTTAATTGGTCTCCTCAACCTATTGAAACAAAGGACATTGAAATGGAATAGAGAAGCCTATTTTCTAGAGCCCATCCCTTGTTATTACTATCCTTTTAATGGATTCCACAGAAAAATACTTGGCATTGGGAAAACAATCTTTATGTGATCATTCAAGACCACCATCTAATTTGGTCTTTTGGATTAGTAGTGAGATACTCATATGCTATTTTAGTAATATGCAATCCACTTTTGGAGAAAAACCACTTAATTTCATCATTGAAAGAGAATGGATTGAATTGAGGCTACTTGGTTTGAAGGACCTAAATCTTGAGGTACATCCTTCTACTTATGCAACTTAATGCCATCAACATTGGTTGTGTTCACATAATCTACCACTATGGATCCTTGCTGTCCACTAATAATTCCTTGATTATAGATCAAATCTACCTTATATTTTAGAGATTGGTTCTTATTCCAATAATCCTCCTAGAAATTATATCATATTATTATTTAATTCCCAAGAGAGATGATGTGTGATAATATGTCTACATTTCAAAATAAATTTCACATGTTGATCCTAAGGGTATATTTTGTATTGGTGAATATTAGGATATCCTCCATGGAGTTCAGGTGCTTCTTTCTCATGAATTTTCTCCATAGTGAGTCCTTGTTTATGTAAATGTTATATTACAAAAGAAATCATAGTGCCATATTATAAAGGTGTATATTCCTAAGCCTAGCCCCATCATTTCCTTAGGAGAAAAAAAATTATCCAAAGCAATCAAGGGAAATTTTTCTTTCCCTCAATACCCTGCAAAAGGAAATCTATCATTGTCTTGTAGATTATCTCCAAAATTCTTGTTGGTGCTTTGAGGATGGAGAAGATATATATTGAGAATGTATATTATGTTGATTTGATCATTGTGATCTTTCCTACAAAACTTATCCATTTTCCTCTCCATGAAGCTAATCTTGATTTGAATGCCTTAGGGAATTCCAAAGAGTTTCCTTGCAAGTATAGATGAACATTGGGACATTGAGGTAGTGGAATGGAAGTGATCTCCATTTGAAACCTAAGACCCCTAGAATTTGTTGGTGGATCCATGGGGAAACACTGGAAAATATGCTTGTAATTTTAAATCATTTATTTTGTCCCTAAGGCTATAGAATAAGAGTTTAGTATTTCCCTAATAGTGATTGATTCTCAAAAATAGCTTCCCAAAAATAATTGTGTCATATAAAAATTACAAATTGGAAAAGGATTAAAAATCCTCAATAGCCTAAATGTCCTTCCAACTTCTTTCCTCAACATAGTTATACACCTACCAAGAGCTTCTACCATAATAATAAAAAGATAAAGCAATAATGGGTCCACTTGTTTGATACCCTTGGAAGGGGAAAATAAAACTTCTAGACTCCCATTTACTGAGATATAGTATTAGAGAGTGGAGGTGCACTCTTAAATTAGCTCTCTACATTACAAAATAAAACCAAATTGCTCCAAAACCTTCATAATAAATACATAGTCAATCTTATCGTAAGCTTTATTGATGTTTGATTCAATCATCATGCTCTTTTTTCTCCTATAGGAAATAGAGTGTATGATCTCATGTGTGGTTATGATACCTTTTGAAAGGACCTTGTCATGAACCTAACCACTTTGAGCATTAAAAATGAGAGCTCATAAGATAATTTTGAGCCTACTTCCTATTGCTTTTGTTATAATTTTGTATAGTGTGTTGAAAATAGATATTGGACATAAATAAGTGAAGGATTATAGGGAGGAATTTTTGGAATGAGCATAATGAAGGTGTAGTTTAGAAATTTAATTTTTTAGGTGTATTTCCTTGATTCATTGAAGCCTCGACAATTTCTTTCCAACAATATGCTAACATTTATGAAAAAAAATATGATGAACTTATTAGGGCTATAGGCCTTGTTAGGATGCATTTGAAATAAGGCCAATTTTTTTATTCTTTTATGAAATGATCCTATAATATCTCATTATCTACATTAGTAAGGACCTTGGGAATGCATGTCATGAACTCTCTTTGTTCAACTAGATGGGATGCCTCACTACTACCAAGAAGGTTACAAAATAATTAGGCTACTTTATTTTTAGTTGCTTTCAAGTCTAAGATCACCTAACCCTAGAAGATTAGATGAAATTGATATTGTGCTAGCTTCTCCTCGCTTTAGTTGAACTATAATTTTTTTGGTGTTTCTATCTTCTTATTGTCACTAGGTTTCCCTTGAATTCTATCACTAGTCAATTTATTCCTTAACCTACAAATCTACAAGCTTGGCTGACAATGATTTCTCCATTGTGAAATTATATTGAGACATACCCCCTTCATAATCTCTCCATTTAGAGAGTTCAACTCACATTTATAAAGATATTTTAAAAACTATGCTTATTCCCTTCCTTTATCTTATTCTTTAGAGTAGTCAACTTTATCCCACCCTCTCCCATTTTCTATTTCTTATTGTAGTTGATTCAAATGGGAGAGCTTTGAAGGAAAATTTTAAAAATAGAAATATTAGAGGAACATAAGATTAATCAAGGGTGAAGAATATCACTTACCTCTCATTAGTGGATAACAATATTTTTTTGGGAGATGAAATTAAGGGAAGGGGAAGAAAGATGTTTCT
Organism: Sequoia sempervirens; assembly: GCA_007258455.2. NCBI lineage: Eukaryota > Viridiplantae > Streptophyta > Pinopsida > Cupressales > Cupressaceae > Sequoia > Sequoia sempervirens. The sequence goes on along the minus strand of VDFB02393098.1, from coordinate 26,521 downwards.
TAGATGGTTATGAAAGAGTTGTGGGCCAAAAAATTACTCCTCAAAATTTAGAAAATTATTTTCTCAAGGATTATAGTGAGGAATCCTTGAATTTTTAACATATATTTGGTTTTGAAATAATGAAGTATTCATTTTCTTACTTGTGTATCCCTTTAATGGATAAGAGAGAAACTATAGAAGAGTGGAAAGCTTTATAGTTTAAAATAAGTTCTTTTTTCTTTACAACAAGGGTGTCCCTATGACCCAATCCAGCGACCCAACAACCCATTCCTTAGGTACCTGGAGCGTGCTAGAGTGAGACTAGCCCCTTGTGGGTGAGATCCCCTGCCTGCAAGAAGTCCCACCTCTTAAACCTGGGAGAGAGTCAAACCGGAGAATAGTGGGGAGAAAACCCACTGCCCAAGCCAACTTTGCTACCCATGTGGGCTTAGTTTAAAATAAGTTATCCTCATGAAAATGGAAATGATTATCTAGCAAGAAAAATCCAACTAATAAAAGCATCACTTTCTCCCATCTCTATTTATGTGATGTCAATATTCTGTCTTAAACAAGATAGAAAGAGAACAATGGATATTTAATAAAACTTCCTCGGGAGTGACATGAGGTAAAATAGGAGAAACTTCTAATAAAACGAGAGAATGCATGCAAGAAAAATAAATTTGGTGGGATAGGCTTTCAAATTTTTAGAACAATGAACAAAGCCTTAGGAATGAAATTACTATGGAGAATGCATGTAGAAAAAGATAAACTATGTAGTAGAGTGCTTCATTCTAAATGCATTATGGAAGGATCAACCCAACTTTTCATTAGGATGAGAACTATGGAGGGTATGTGTATGAAAATGGTATACAAAAAGGGGGTCAAAAGTGGTCATTTTTTCCCTGAAATCTACTAAGCTTGAAACTTGATGAGTATACTATTTGAGATTTAATCACTCAAAATTGAAGATGCAAAATAACAATAATTTTAGTACTCTAAATCTAGTTTCTAAACTATTAAAATTTTAAAAAATAATTAAGATTAAAAGGATGAAATGTTGTGCACACACAAAAGTGTTTATTTTTGTCTCATTAAAATATAACATAGTGTCTCAGTGTATTCCCCTCACCCCTTTTTGTTGAATTTAGTTTTTTTTTTAAATTGTTTGGTAGAAATATAGTTAAGAGTGAGTATCAGAAGTTGTGTTATTTTTTTAATCTTTTATTGATTTTTTTTTAGATTTTTCACTACATCACTAAGCACACACGTCACATAACTTGCACAAATATCTATCTATATATATATATATATATATATATATATATATATATATATATTGTAAAGAATGAAGCATAAAATGGGCTAGGGGGCCTAGCTCTATTGGCTAGAGCATCCTATTGTAGGAAAGAGGTTACGAGGTCTAGTCTCCCCCCAAACCTGTGGTACCAAATGAGGGCGTGTCGCATCAGTGCCATTGGTCATGTGAAAAAAGGTAAACCAGGTGCACTGTAGTTTATAGGGGGACAAATACTTGATTGATTCTTATAGTCTAAATTAAAAAAAATGAAAAAGAATGAAGCATAAAATAATCCTATACTTTTGTTTTAAAATTTTGATAAGTGGATTAGAAGTTATAAAGAAAAATCAATACATATGTATTTGAGAAATATATAAACATTAATAAAATAAATTAAAAATAAATATGTTAATGCATTTCAAATATCAAAAAAATATATGGTTAGAAAACTAAGAAAATGTGTAACATTTTGGTGGTAATTTTATTAAATATCACTATAAAATGTGTAAACCTGATGATGTAAAAGTTAAATACTTCAATGGAGGTCAAAAACATGTGAAATGGAGGAAAATTAATAGTCCAAACTTGTAGGATTGTTATCCAAACCTATTTCAAAGAAAAAAGGGTGGGAAAATTTTTTAACTAAAAAATGTCAAGCATGTTTTTGATAATATACGTAACATTGTTAGCATATTATGTAATGGGAGCATGTTACATAACATGATTATGTTCTAAAAGCATGATCTTTTTTTAATCTTTTAAAAAATGTGATTGAGCTTTTTAAAATATAAAATGCAATTATGTTTCATGTTTTGCAAAATATGATGGCATTTTGTGGAACATAAAACATGATCACATTTTATGAAACATGAAATGTAATGTTTTATAAAATGAAAAATATAATCATATTTTTTAAAACTAAAATATTCAAATGCATTTTTTAAAAATAAGACATGATCATATATTTTAAAACTATTGATTTAGAAAAAATAAAAAACGTGATAATTTTATAATACCATCACATTATTTCTAATTTTTAATGATACATGTGTTGTGGCCAAAGTCCCTCATTTGGCCACATTTTTGTATACCATCTCCACACACTTGCCTTGGAACTTCCTCAAAATTTACTATCTTCTATTGGTAAACGATCTAAGATAGAAAATTAGAAGGGGGACAATATAAATTTCTAAATTGATGTGTGATTAATAGATAAAACTTAGGAAGATGATGAAGTTTCTTGCCCCATATGTATCATCTTAAGTAATACATAAGGCTCATGGGTCTAGGATTACATTACAAAAATAATAAATAGGAGGCAACAAATCATGTTGTATGCCCCAACCATATAACTTAATAGCACATACAATCTTCTTTCTTCCCTTTTAAATAAATCACCCTTACCAAAAATGTTAGTTGAAGACGGGATCAATTGAAATAAAAGTAGAGTAGGGATAGTATCAATAAGAGAAGATTATGGACCAATAGCTAGAGGAGATGGTGGTTGACCCCTATTTCCTATATGTAGAATTAGGATAATATATGGCTTGCCAATGGTTAATACCTTTCTATGGTTTGCCATATGGGGCAGACACTCACTTGATAGAAGATAGATCTTATGTGGTGGTAAGGGCCATATAGGTGTATCGTGTATCAAGAAAGTTAAAATAAACTATCACATTTTCCTTTATTTTCCATTTATGAAGTAATTATGGATGTGTCTTGCAAGATAATGGAATGATGAGAGGGCCACATCTAACAATATTAAGGAGTTAATTTTTTGATTAAAAAGAAGTGAATAAAAAGTGTAGGTTTAAAGCTGATATGGGAGCTCACCCCTTCTTGATGATCTAGATAATAGTGATAGCAAGGAATCATAGAATCGTTCAAAACAAGGAAATGCATGTGACTATTATATGTGATAGAATTGTTGCCTCTATCTAGGAGATTGGAAAGTGTTGAGATTTAAAGGAATGGAAGAATGATCCAAAAGAAAAATATTTTCTTGGAGGCATGGCTTAGCTGAATTGTCTTGAAAAACTACAATTTAAATCCCATGAAGGTTATCTTGAAATGATTGTATGGAAACCTCTAAAATTGTATGGAAACCTCTAAAATTGGGATGGGTAAAAATTAATATTGGTGGTATTGCAAAATGGAATCTAGTTCAAGTGGGAGGTGGATGTGCTTTAAAAAACTATAAAGTTCAAAATTCATTTCTAATAAAATTTAATTATGACACATATACAAACAACATTGATGGAGAGTGATGTTTTGGGGTATGAAAGAGGTCCTTAGAAGAGGATGGTGAAGACTTGAGATTAAGGGAGACTTGAAGTTTATTATAAAAAAGAAAGAATAATTTTGAATGATTATTTTGATTTATTATTTAATTTTCAAAAGTTTATTTTATGAAGCAAAGATGTATCATATTATATATATTGGAGGACGGTTGCAACTTGTTGCTTCATTTGTTCTTAGAATTTTGGATTTGTTCTATGTTCAAGAGTCCTCAACACACATAAAAAGGACACCAATTGAAAGCATTAGTTGCACTAGTTGTACAAGTATACTACTAGCTAGCATAAATGGTTGCAAAAAATCTTTGATTAAGTTGATGTAATTGCAATGTCTCCAACAACTGCATCAAATTTTTGTGACACAGTTATAAAAAATTGAAGAGTGGTAAAATATAGTTTTCCCTTAATAGCCCCTCTTCATCTAATAAGCAAATTCCACAAACAAGTTTTGGTAAATTTGAATTTGTAATCTTCTTTGATTCATGAATTTAAAAAAGAACAAATTTTGAATCTTTAATTTTTAAAAATTAAATATAATACAATAAATGAATATGATAGTAATAACGAACAAACATGAAAATGCAATTTTAAGAGTGAGAGATAAGGAAATGGAAATCAATAAATTCAACCAACTCTATAAGAACATAGTGTAGGGCAAAAATACAAATGTAAATGTGATTTCATAGCCAATGGATATTCCAATGGTTTATTTAACAATTATTTTTTTCTAATGGAATAGAATAGTAATATGAAAAAATATTTGAAACCAAAATAAAAATGGATTTATGTTTTCGTTTTCTTGTTGATGTTGAGGACTTTTTTTTAGTGTACTATAATTTTAAGTTGTTTGATTAATTTTTTTGAATGGTTTATACTGTACTTTTTTCTCTTTATTATTATTATTTAATGAAAATCAATCATATCCCTTCTTAAATTTTTTAAGAAGGGATTAAAAGCTTTTAACAAGTGATTACCAAATTAAGAAGGGATTAAAAGCTTTTAACAAGTGATTACCATTTATTTTTTATTTTTTATTTATAACTTTACTGTAATGTACATTTTTAACAATCTCTTCTAAATAAAAGAAAAGTTAATAAGTAAATCAATTTGATATGTTCGCACTTTATTAATTACATGAAACCTACTATACAACTTTTCTTGGCAAAAACCCTTGGTTTGTGGTTCCCGTGATGAACACCGTGTTTTGCCGGAAACTATTTGTTGTTGCAGCAGCTCCCATGATCTCCAATGTATGCTGCAAAGTATCTCTTATTCACCCATTCCATTTTCGCAATGTTTTCTCAACGGAAGCTCATTCGCAGATCCTCTTTTCACACTTTGCCTCCTCCAAACTTAACATGTCTGACGCCGACATCATTCGGATGTTCAAAGTGGCCCCCCAATTGCAGAAGCTTGAAACCCTCGATGACGCAGAGAAGGTTATTCATTCCTTGAAGGAGCATGGCTGCACTGAAGTCCAAGTTGCCAATATAATGAGGAAATGTCCCCAGCTTATTGGAATTTCAGAAATAACATTGGAACCTAAGATCCAGCTATTGGAAGATTTCGGTTTTGTGGATCGAGAACTGGCCAGAATTTTGACGAGGAATCCATACATTTTGTACAATAGCCTCAAGAGCAACCTTCTTCCCAAGATGGAGTTTCTGAAGAATGTATTTCAGTCTCAGGATGTGCTGATTAAAGCCCTGGTAAAAGCACCAACAATTCTCACTTGTAGCTTGGACAAAACCCTGAAGCCCTCGCTTGCTTTCTGGAAAGGATGGGGTTTTTGTGGGCCGGAGCTCGTAAGCTTCTTACAGGTACATCCGGCCAATATCTCATGTACGTCTCTAATGCCTGCACAAGTGGATCTCATTCACAAGATTGGCGCTGACAAAGAAAGCAAAATGTTCAAATATATTGTAGCTATAGTGGCTGTTAGTCGCATGGAAACGTTAGAGGCCAAGATAGAGAATCTCAAACTCTGCGGGCTCTCGGCAGAAGAAACCTGGCAACTACTTGGAACTGCCCCTCTAGTCTTTTATTTCTCCAAGGAAAATGTTAGTGAAAAGATGAACTTTCTAGTTAATAACATGGAGCTTCCTGAAAATTATGTCGTGAAGCACACTAAGTTGTTGCAAATCAGTTTGGAAAAGACTACGAAGCCCAGGTTTCTGGTTTGGCAGAAAATCAAATCCATCAGTGCCCTCGAGCTTCCTCTTTTGACAGTATTGACCATGCCGGAGACAAGGTTTGTTAACAACATTATAAAAGCGCATCCTGAATCTAAAATACTGTCGACAATTTATGAAAATGCCATTTCTAACGCCTCCAACCGCATAAAGAGCTCAACAAAAAAATAATTTTGGATGGAGAAAGTGAGAGTCAGGTCTCACAAACCACAACAAATCTCGTCTTTGGCAGAAGACAGGCAAACCCTCTCAATCCAGGTGTTGGCCGTGAGCAATTGGCATTCCTGGATTTCCGTCAACAAGAGGAGCTATGCTGGTATTCCTTCTGCCCTGCGTTCTGTGTCTAGTTGCTCTTCAAGCAAGGTATGCATTGTAGTTACTATTTTTTTTATGTGAGTTAATTGCTATCACTGCTGCCATTTAAGTGATGTAATTGGTGAATAATTAATAGATGAAGTCTTCTTACATCTGAAAGCCATCTCGGTAATTTTATCATTATGTTCCAAATGGGAATTATGCTAGTGAGAGTAGTGAACGATTGTACATAATGTTCATTCCAGTCCCCATATGTTTGCAGAAGTTGTAATTATGGGTTTGATTCAGGACCATTTATAACACCGGAGTGAGTTTGTGCTAAGTATAAGTCCTTCAAAGAATACGTGAAATCAGTAAATCAGAGTAGCAGGCTTTTCCATTTACAGAGAAAGTTCATCAGCAATTGGACAAGATCACAAAACATTCTTAGTTGGAAGTCAGTTAGTAATGGTTTGAATTAGAGTTTTGGGAATGACACTGACCAGGTCAATTTCAGGCTCTGGCACGACAAAGTTAAAAACTGTATATCAAGATAAATTGGATTTTTATTGTTTCTATTTCAGAATAACATCAATTACATGAATCAAAATTGCAAATCCTCTCAAAAATGTGGAACAAGTAACAATCTTTTAAAGTTCAATGCACTGGTTGCTATTGCACCTAGGAGATACCCAATTCGAGAAACTGCTCATGATTCAATGAATTTGAGGTCGTTCATAGATCAAACAAAATGCTGAGGGTTTAAAGAAGCTGCTGCTAAATAAATAAATACTGAAAATGAAGATGAGTGTTTTAAGTTTTCGTGTTCAGGATTTTTAATAATGTTTTTGAGTTTTTGAAACAAGGTGGGTCCAAGATTGATTGAGTCACAGACAAGTTCTACCAAAAAAATGCAAAAAATGTAGAAGGCTCTGCAGGTTATGTCAAAATTTGTGACTGACTGAATCAAGGCAGCAAAACTTGCTGCTGCCGGCTCAACTCAGGACTTTGCAAGTCTATAACAGATGCATGGTCTCTCAAAATTATGCTTTTAACATTTGTTTCTCTGAGTTTTGGGAACATGTGGATGGGTTTTGGAGATGTGATGTTTTTTTACATTTTGTGGATGGTGGTAAAAATATTATATAAAAATTCATCTTTGAAAAATTAGGTACAAAAAAGAGTAGGAGAAATTGCAATTTATCATTTATATAAAGTTATAAACAATATGAATAAAAGAAGCTCAAATTTATACGAAGTTGTATTGCTGTACATCGTTCTGTATCATAGGCTGAGAATCTTAATGTTTTCACCTTGTCTTAAGCATCTTGAATGGAAATTGTACCATTAATCAAGATGTTCCATATTGCCACACCCCAGATGTCCCATCCTGGGAAATGGCCCACAAACCCCAGGGATGTGTCCATATTGTACACATTTTTATATCTAATGTCTCTATTGCTATACCGATCATGCAATTTGTTGCCACTTTTTTAATGTCCTGTGGTGGGATTCTGTCAACTTTCCCTTGGCCTATATACAACTATGTAGTGCAGTCTCACATGCATCTGACTGTGAAAGCTATTTTCATTTTCTGTTATCAAATGGTTGCATTTTTGCGAACATGATCTAGTCACAGTTACCTTATATGACTTCTTGTTTGTCTCTTACCATCATCGAACAGTGTAGATACATTTAAGCCATCAATGCAAACACAAAAAATAAACTGGCACACTTGAAAATGGACAAATTAATGCACAATAAATAGAAACAGTCAAAATTGTTGTGATGACAGCACCCAAAAACAAAATTTGTAGTAGCTCATGTAAGTGTTGAACATGAACTTTTATGCATGCTATCAACAGAGCTTTGGAAAATGTCTTCCTGTGAAAGTGATTGATCTAAAATTCATAGTCACCAAGGAAATTCCTACCTTAGAACGGACCTATAAACATGCGCACCTTCGAGATTCTATATCACATCCCACCTTCACAATTTTTCAAAAGCAAACTTAAAAACATTCTATAGCTATCTGCAAGATTGTAATAATGGAGTATTTACTTTACCACAACAAAATATTGGGAAATCGGTGTCTCAAGGAATAGTTTTAGAGAACTGGAGAGAGAAAGTGATGTAGGCCTCTCACATTGATGAAATCCACACATGTTTTCAGATGCAGGTGCTGTTACCAAGAATTACTGCAGATTTCTCCCATGCAATTTACATTGTAGGGAAGTCTTCTCATAGCTGATGTATGTTCATGATTTTGCATTTAGATGGACTTAAATTATAAATTTATAATGCAACAATACCAAAAAGAATTGTAGACATTAAGTATTGTTTCTAATGATGGTCAAGATTCAAGCTCCATTGGACAATGTAATGTATGAAATGGCCATTCCATTATGTTGTTATGTGTATGGCTAAACCTTAACATTATCTGCATGAAAATCAAACAATGAAATCATGATTTTTAATTTGGATGGATGGGTGATTTTTTGTTTTGAAATCGTGATAATAAAATAACACAACATTAAATTGTTAAAATGGCCAACCATCATGAACAAATTGAATTTGAAGTTATATTATTGACAAATCAATTGAAATTGAATTCACATTAATAATGTATTGATCAGTGCAAGTGAATTCCACATGTAAAATCAATGAATAAGAAGAAATGAAAATAATGTGTGAGAGAAATAATGTATGGGTTACAATGGATAGACACAATGGGAGCTTTCATCGCAGTTATAAAGCAGTCCCTCACAATGGATATCTGTGGTCCTTAGAGAGAGATTGCTCATTCCACATTTTTTTAATTGTAAATACACAATAATGCTAAGAAATGTCTGTAAATATCCTACATACATTATTATGTTGATGGATGTGTTTTTGGTTTATTTTAGTAGTGTTGATAAACTTCCCTACCTTATTATGGCAATCACACCTTTTCTCCCAGAATAATATGCATTTGGATATGTTCTGATCTTTGTTACTTGTTGACATTTTGTAGATTTCCTTAAGATGAATATGAAGTACCAGTATATCTTTTTGAACCAAATCAAATCACTTCTGATTATGATTTACAAACTTCTGCCTAACAGACGAAGATCATATAGGTTATAAACTTTTATTGTTTGAATGATAATGACATAGTTTATGCTTTTTCAAAAATAAAATGTAGCAATGATGAATGTAATCCTTCCTTTGTGATGGAGGATTGACCAATGTTGGAAGTGAAACACTTTTCAGGGCATGAAAACAGGGCACAAACTATGCAGCAGTGGCCATGGTGGTGGCAGTTGCAAACACAAAGATGTTCGGTCCATCTTCAGAGATTTCTACAGGAAATTCTTGTGGCTTTGCTTTTGAACTCCATGACTTTGAAGTTTTAGCAGCTGTAGTTGCTTGTTGGGCTAAGGTGAAACCACGTTTATTTCATTTAGTCAAAAAGTTGAAAATGGTGTCTAAAGTTACATTTAGCGATGATTCTCTTTAAGTGTATGGGTCGTTGGCTAAGACCTAAAAGTTAAAACCATGGTTTATTGAACTAATCTCTATCAGGAACTTCTGTTGATAGGCAGAATGGACATTTGGTTTTGTGGAGAGTTTTTATTTTTAGCTAAAAGAGGACATAGATCTTATTTTTAGAAGTGGCCCATATTTTATAGAAGTAAGAGAATTATAGTTTAAAACATTGGTCCATGGATTTTAATCCTGCAAATGATATGTCTTGTGCAGTTCCTGTTTGGGGGAAACTTCCCCATCTTCCTCTTTTTTTGAGAATGACAAATGTTTGGCTACCATTGGTAGCACTTTGGGCCACTTCATTGATAAGGCTGAGCCAAAAGACAACTCTGCATGTCTTTGAATCTATGTGGAAGTAGATTTGAATAAATGTTCCCTTCAATCCATTGAATTAAATCTAGATGGAGAGGCATATATGCAGAAATTTGATTATCCCCTGTTGCCCTTCAAATGTAGTAAATTCCATGAGTATGGTCAGTTTGCCAAGGATTGCAAAAAAGATCAGAATGTGCTTCAAGCACCTCCAAAGTGCTTAACACAACTATCACAACCAAAGCAAAAATACATCTTCACTAAAAAATTGTCAATGAAATTATGAAATATCCCAACCAATATTTGTGAAATTTTGTGATTTTTCATAATGCAAAATGATGTCCTAATTTTCTGATTTTTAATTTCTGCTATAAACCCTAGTTTTCTGATATAATTTTCTGAGTATATTCATGCATGAACAACAATATTCATTCATCCAAATAATAGCCAAACTCATAGCAGATTTGTTTGATCATAAACAATATGAAACCAACATCATAGACCATGAAAACATTCACCAACATGTGCCAAAATTCTGATATTTAAACATCCAGTTTGTTGCTACAAATCAAACTTATCTAATGATGCAATTACACAATAAAATGGGCTCTAAACATGCCCGACAACATATAGAAGTTCGCTGATATGAAGAAACCCCAATCAATGCAAGGAAAATAACTTCCTACAATAACCCTAGTTGGGCGAAATTGCTCCAGCCACAAATGCAACTATTTGATGAAGAAACAACTCTAAAAACCCTACCAAAGGGGTGTGTTGGTCTGCTGGTCTGCTGGTCTACTGATAGGGTTTGCAACCTTTATCTGAAGAATATCTTCCAACTTGCCCAATTCACCGCTCCAAACTAGATGCCTATACGGATGCAAACATGAGTATGAATCTAGCAAAAATCACCATTGAAGCCCATATGAACCTCCATCATGAAGTTCTCTATTGAAGAAGCTAGGGTTTCGTCCAACTTCTATATTCATAAGGGTTTTCGTCTTTAGAATATTTGTCAAAGTGCAGATCATAAAAGCAGAGATAAATTCGTTGATGATTAAAATGTCTCCAAACAACCTTGTATTTATATCAAACTTCCCCTTTTCCCTCCAATCTAATCGACCTAATTTGGGCCCCAAAATTTGAATTTAATATTTTTTTAATTTTTATTTTTTTGACCCCCCAAAAAGAGTTGCCCAGCCTCATAGAAAAAATATAAAAATATTTTTCCTTCACCAAAAATCATAATAAATATTATTTAACCTCCTCCTTGAGCGCCAAAAGCACAAATAATAAAATATTATTTTTCTCTTTATTTTTCTTGCTCGTCTCAAAAATGGACATTACAATCCTTCCTTCTTGAAATTGCTTGTCCTCAAGCAATGACAAACATACCACCACCTAGATCCCATACCATCACACTACCATATTTATCAAAATCGAGGAGGTAGATGTACCTCAAGGAGCTATCAACACCCACCAACACTCCAACTTCAAAGGTTTCTGCATGAGTGTGCAAGATGCCCCTTATAGGTGAATAGGACATATCAACTCCTCCTATGTTGCTGTTATAAATCAGAACAACAACCTCCCAACTGAAAATCGGATTCAAGTGAATGCAAGTACCATCGCCAATATCATATGATGATGTATCATCCATATGTCATTCCCCAATGGTGAAGTGCTAATCCCAACCTCCCCAAAACATTCAAACAATTGTCCTTCAAGTAGCTTGTAGGATATCCATGTGCAATAAGATAGAGCAACCATCCCCTAGCAAAGTATGGAGTAGATCCTCATGAACTAGGGAAAGAAAACCTAGATCTTCATGCTTTCTTCCAATCCCTATGACATAGTCAAGCTGGAACATAAACATTAGTAACTCAAAACCAAACATTATAGCAATACCTCCATACCTTATGTCATAGTGCAGCTTCACCTCCCAAGTATGCCCAACAAAGCCTAGTGCCTCTATGGCATGTATCACAATTTTATGTAATAGGGAAGTCTCCAATGCAACCAAGGAATCAATATGATGACAGGATTGTACTCCATTATTGACCATCTCTACGTCTTCAAGTAGGGCCAATGTATCACCACAATTGAAATGTTAGTGTGCAATGTTTTAGCTAAGGTGTGCACTCAACTTAAAAATCATGCACATTTGTAGTCAAACACTACAACTATGCCTGATATTAATATTGAACACTTACTTAAACCCTCTTGCTAGATATACTTTTGAATTCCATTGATTTAGACTAATCATTAGCAAGCATTAATACATAATTTCAGTTAGTTTCAATTGGCAGTGACCTCTTGGTTGAAGCTTGATATCAAGGGTCATCAAGTTGGCTTGGCTTTAAAACCTCTGTTTTGTTTTAGTAATAGTTTGCAACATTTCTTAAATATCTGAATCTAACCTTGTTGATGTTGTGTATAGATTTTGTTTTGGAATCTATATGGTGATAGTTAACATGATTTTTCTTTGGATAGATCTTAATAAAGAGAGAATACACATTATTAACTTAATCATAAGTCAATTTTTTTATGTTGTTGATATTCTTTTCCTATTTTGGTGTTAAAGGATAATGCTTGGTGTGTCATTCACATCGTTGATACTTGGAGCCATGTATAATGACCATTCAAGGACTACTTGTAATGTTCATTGAATCGCCATAAGTTGGAGTACTTTGTTTTGTGCATGGAGCACTTATAATTGCATATTATGTTTCAGCCACAACAGTAGTCATGACTGATAATGACATGAGAGGCCTGCCCATGGTAGAAAGAGGGTGGAGTAGTTTCTGAGCCATCTTGGTTTTAACCAATTTTGTAAAAATCCATTGAAGAGGATTTTCTTCATGGTGGGAAAATTCTACTCAATTGAGTAGCAAACATTCTGGAATGTCATGCAAGTTAGTCTGTAGTAGGGATTCCAATTTGTATGTATGTGTTTGTTTTACCTCATTCTCTCTTGAATTAGATTAGGGGGTTTACAATACGAAACCCACTGTGGAGATTTGAAGAAATTTTAGAGTGAAGAGAACAGTGGCTTCGCTGTGTGGGAATAATTTTCTTTATATAATTATTTCAAATTTCAAATATTGTTTTATCATTTTGGTTGCCAAACTTGTGTTTGCGAATGTAAATTCAAATTCAAACTTTATGTTATGTTTTATTTCATCCTTGGTTGGGGTGTTTTGGTATATATGGCTCTGTAAATTTGAATGAGTTGAAATCATTTTCTATTCTTTTTATAGAATACATAGTGAACTTCACAGAAAGATAAAGATTTATATATTTTATATTGTATATTACTTAAGATCTAAGTGAATTTGATGGAAGACATATATATTTCATATTCACCTTAGCTTTTTAATTCACATCTTACTGGACAATATATAAGATAGTAATAAGAGAGTTTGTGTCTTTTTAAAGGAAAAAGATCATTTCCATATAATTGTTTAATCTGTATTTTAGATTGGATATTAATTTTGTGGGTCAAGATATATAAATCTGGGTCACAAAATTTTATTATACATAATTAATAATATTATATAAGAAATATTACTATTTTTTTAAATTATTTAAGGGATTAAGGCTTTCTCTTTGTATCATATATTAGAAATAAAAAATATTACACTAGAAGTTTCTTTCATATAGAAAGGAAAGATGTATAGTTCTATTAGGACTAAAATACAATATATCTAGATCATACATATATTGTTCCTTATAACAAACTAGAAATATGCATCTATAACATATTTCATAGGGCTTGATGTTACAAAATATCTTAGACACAGATCTAGATGATTATGAAGGTATCATAACAAATACTTATATTAGAGATGCTTAAGAAAACTAAAATAGTCCACTACGATTAGGTCCATAGGTACCCTCTTCCTTCTTGGCCAAGGTGGTGCACTCTACCAAAAAATTTATCGCGTTCTCAAATTTAACTACATTAAAAGTGCTCTTACAAGGGGAGGATTTTTCTATGTGAAGTAATTTGAGAACATTCTAAGAATGTTGAAAAGTAGATTTTCCACTATTTGTAGAGGGACTTTTATTAGCTCTACAACCTCCCATATAAAAGCCTCAAGCCTCGTCTCGATGCATCTCACTATGTTAATTGATGCCAAACCATGAAATTTGTATCCAACCATTGGGATAGAAGATGGTCTCTTAACTATTGCATTGTCAACAACATCATCCAACTTGACCCTAATGTTCTCCCATATGGAATATCTCCCAAGAGCTTTGATAATCTCTTTATCACCTATTAACATTGTAAGAGGGAAAAGTGGAATTGATCAAACAACACAAGAATTCTCAATCAAGGTCAGAAAACTCAAAAAACCAAATCAAACATATGGAATCATGAAACAACAATCTTACCATCACATTGTTGGAGAAGCTTGGTGTTATGTGATGTTGGATTGCTCAACACTTAGCCTTCCATTGTAGTTGCAAAAGCTCATGAATGTGATGACCTAGATGATACAATGCTATGATGAATGCCCTCTAGAATGCTCTCAAAAACTCAAATGGACATGCTCTCTTTATGCAAATTCTAGGCGAGAAATATGAAAGAATGAGGGTGATTATATAGACATAATCGAATGAAGGGTTGAGATTGAATCTTAATGGCCACAAAGAAGGGTCAAGATTGTATCTTAACACCCACAAAGGAGAGAAGATCGAGGAAGATGGAGGGATAGGAATTAGTTAGAACCCAAAATGTCCCCACATTTGTAGAAAAATAGTTAGGATATTTCATGATCAAGGGTGGAAATTAGATCTCAAGATGAATGGCTAAGAATGCTTGAGAGAAGAAAAGTTAAAGATATTTTTGAAAAGGAATATTCCTCAAGAATATGCTTTGTGGAGAGAAAATAAGAGCATTAAATAATTAGAAATTAGTTAACTATGGGGGATGAGAATATGCTCTTTTAAAAAAAAAAATTCAATTAAATGGAAATGAGAGATTAAAGATGGGATAATTAAATAATTAAAATTATTTAATTAAATGAGATTAGAAGAAATATTAAATAAGCCTTTAATCATTTAATTAGGAGGATGAAGGGGATAATTAGTAAATGAAATGATGAATTAATTAATTAATTCAAGATTATTTAATTAATAGAAGAAATTAATGTTCATGGTGAAAATGATGTTAAAAGGGGATTAATAATGCAAATTAAATGAAATGATGATAAATGCACTGATGACAATGAAAATGATAGAAAAATGCAACTTTGGGATGTGTGATATGTGTTAGGCATTTTTACATGTCTACAAACATGAGAACATCCCTCATAAAAAATGATGAAGTTTCAGAATTAACACAATGCTTAGTAGTCCCTTCAATGAAACATCTACACAAATCTTCTTCATAGCTTACAAGAATTCCTCCTCTTGAAAAAAGAACTCGAAGAAAGAACACGTTTGTCATTTGGGCTATTGGAACTTCACCTATAAACATCATCTACCTTACAAAATACCCCAAATTTAGTGATGGCTCCAAGACACAATGTAGACAAGAGAGAGAACTTTGAATGTGGATGGATGAAGCCTCAAGTAGTTTCATATTGAAGGTTGAGCGAGTGGATTTAAGTGGAGTACTTCCCGTTTTGGGAAATTATGATCTAATCTTTGTCATCATCTCACTCAAATTAATAAAGGTTTTCTTCATAATCATTTTATGTTATTGTTTGGATATCTAGTCATTGCATAATATTGTACTATCAAATACTAATTATTTTAATTGATCAATGCCTTGGCTTGATAGATAATTGACCAACTTGTTTCCTTATTAGTAGCGATGGTTTATAGAGAAAGCCATACTATGTAATATATCTAAAGCCTCCTTTAATGCATTAATTATCTTCCAACTTGTTGAATATCTATTCATTATATAGAGGGTGACAACCATAAAATCTCTATTGGTAATATTTTTTGAGTTTACAAGATTTAAATAGTTGTAATCCAAGACTTTTGTTAGGAATTAATCTTTACTTAGGCGAAGATTATTTATTATTTATATTATTTAATACTTGTAGGAATATTCTAAAGAAATCCCTACAAGTCTTTTTCCTTATTTGAGTGTTCTCATACATGTGTGAGAATGACTCATTTTTATAATTCTTTTTTGGAGGAATATTAAGGCTTAGGTGTACCCTCCTCCTTAAGAGGATTTTGACACCTTGCACGCACATAGGATGAAATGTGGCATGCATAGACATGGGAGTTACTTAACAACTCCTTTCTCACCTATGTTTATTTCAAGTGCTTCTTTCATTCTTCATATGAAACATTCTATGCTCTCTCTCTCTCTCTCTCTCTCTCTCTCTCTCTCTCTCTTTGTAATATTTTTAGGCTTTATGCCATCTTCATAATATAGTTTTTTCTTTGCTTTTTCTCCTTACAAAATATTGTGTCTCCTCTTGGATGTTGGTGTGCTTGCTCCTGCTTCTCATTTGTTGGCAACATGAGCATGACGGTATATGGTGTTGTCATTGATGAAAATCCATTGTAGAAGTGATGGTGCACCTGTATGTACATAGTCCAAAGAAGACCAAGTGTTTTGGTGAAAATTGCCTAAGTCATAGATTGGAATAGTAAGTAATAGAGCAATAGTTTTGTGGTCCATATTACTTCACTTTTTAGAATCTTTCCATGTGGTTTTGATGTAATAATGGTATGTATTGAAGGTATCTATATCTGAAGTTTCAGGGTTGCATATCTTCCGTAGCTGAAGATATTGATGACATAGTATCATGCTTAGTAGAAGTAGAGTTATAGGTGCAAAGTGCATATTGGAATGTTGCACATTCCATCGCAGATGATTATTATGATGTGTGGTTTTGAGGAAGTGTTTGAGGATGTCATAAGTGTATGCACTCCAAGTGGCAAGTGATTTGGTGGTCTACATGTCGAGTTGTGGATGAACAATTGGTTCATTTAGTTGTTGCTTCACTAGTTTTGTTGTGCGATGCCAACCTAAGGGTTTTGGGGTTGTGTTGAGTTGAAGTATGAAAAGAGTGGAATCATGGGAGTAATTATAAGTCATGCAAACCTATTTTGTTAAAGAACACATTTTGGCTTCAGCAAGGTATGTCGGTTGGATTTTTGAGTCGACAAGTTATGGTGTTGCACGTTTCATCTAATTAGGCTGACCTAATTGATGATATGTTTGCTTGTGGAAGATGTTTGTACATATAGAAGGTTGATTTAGTGTGTGAAGATGTTATGTAGAGATTGCATGTGAGATGTGACGTAGAGTGAAGTGCAGAAGGTGATAGTGGTGAAGTATGAAGTGTGTAAAGTCAAATTTTTGAGCTTAATTGGAACTGCATCTTCAATATGTTGTAGATGCATTGTTGGTAGTTCAGAATCTAGTAGTGAGCCATTCTTCCATTCTCTTTTCTATTCTATATAGTGATTTCTTTGGACAATGAGCCCTTAGCAGTGAGCCTTTCTTTTTGGATAATGATTCCTTGGACAATGAGTCCTTCAATCTGTAATCCATTGTAATTGGTTATAATATATTGTGAGCTAATCCTCACGTGGTTTTCCCTTCCTAGGGTTTTCCACATAAATCTAGTGTTCTTGTGTTTGTTGTTGTGGTGCATGCTTCAATTGTTCTTTTCCATTTTTGTAAGTTTGATAAGATGCTTTGAATGCATGTTTAAGTTGACGAAGTTAATGAATTTCAATGAATACTGATTCAACCCCCCTTTCAGTATTTCGAGTGTTCAACATCATCTTGATGGTAATATTTTACTTCAAACAATTTCTCTTGGATTAGTACTTTCTATTTATCTTATTTATTTCATTTATCATTCTTTTCAACTTCATTATTAGTTCTTGGTTTCGACTTTTTAGCTACTTTTTTATCATTTTTTATTGAAGAATCACAAATGGCACACCTTGTGCCAAATGAGCTTAAATTTCCCTAATATGCATTGTTGAAATTTAATTTCCATGAGCCTTTTAGAGCTGGAGTCCACTTAACTCTCAAGGAGGAATTGATGGTTTATTCCTATTCTTTAATATATCTCTATCCCATGAAAAAAGTGTACACTTTCAGAATGATTTCGAGGATACTCTACTCACTATTACTTCTATAGTGGTTATTTCCAATTTGGAGATGACAGTACCCCACCCACATTCATTCCCTTAAAAAGTTATTCTATTGTATTCCTTCCAAATAATCCATCTCAATAACAAAGGATTGGAATTCCATAAGCATGAAAATATTGCATTGAATTTCTCTCTCAATCAATGTTTGACAAGTTGCAACATGGTTTCCGAAAAAGAGATGTGGCCTTTTATTTTGTTGATTAACCAATCCTAACATTTTTGAGTGAAGGAACAATTTATAAATAGGTGTTAATTGGTCTAGTCAACCTATAGAAAAAAAGGACATTGAAATGGAACTAGGAAGCCTATTTTCTAGAGTCAATCCCTTGTTATTACTTTCCTTTTAATGGATTTCAAAGAAAAATCCCCAGCCTTGGGAAAAAAATATTTATGCGAGCATTCAAAAAAAATATTTATGCAAGCATTCAAGACCACTATCCAACTTAGATCTTTTGGATTAGCAGTATGAGATACTCATATCCTATTTTAGTAATATATGATCCACTTTTGGAGAAAAACCACTTAATTACATCATTGAAAGAGAATGGACTGAATTCATGAGGCTACTCGGTTTGAAGGACCTAAATCTTGAGGTATATCCTTCCACTTATGCAACTTAATGCCATCAACATTGGTTGTGTTCACATAACCTACCACTTTGGATCCTTGTGGTCCAGTAAGAATTCCTTGATTATAGATAAAATCTACCTTGTCTTTTAAAGATTGGTGCTCATTCCAAGAATCCTCCTAGAAATTATATATCATATTATTATTGAATTCCCACGAGAGATGATGTGTGATAATGTCTACATTTCAAAATAAATTTTATACATTGATCCTAAGAGTATATTTTTTAGTGGTGAATATTAGGATGTCATCCATTGAGTTTAGGTGCTTATTTCTCATGAATTTTATCCATTGTGAGTCCTTGTTTATGTAAATATTTCATTCCAAAAAAATTCATAGTGCCATATTATGAAGGTGCATATTCTTGAGCCTAGCCCCATCATTTTCCTGGGAGAGACAAATTTATCCCAAGCAATCAAGGGAAAATTTTCTTTCTCCTCAATACCTTGCTAAAGGAAATCCATCATTGTCTTGTTGATTTCCCCTAAAATTACTCTTGGCAATTTGAGGATGGAGAAGAGATAGATTGATAATGTATATAAAATTGATTTGATCATTGTGATCTTTCCTACAAAACTTATCCATTTTTCTCTCCATGAAGCTAATCTTGCTTTGAATGCCTCAAGGAGTTCCAAAGAGTTTCCTTGAAAGTATAGATGGACATTGGGGCATTGAGGTAGTGGAAAGGAAGTGATATCCATTTGAAACCTAAGGCCCCTAGAATTTGTTGTTGAATCCCTAGGGAAACACTGCAAAATATACTTGTAATTTTGAATCATTTATTTTTTTCCCTAATGCTATAGAATTTAAGAGTTTAGTATTTCCCTAACGGTCATTGCTTCTCAAAAATAGCTTCCCCAAAAATAAGTATGTCATCTAAAAATTAAAAATTGGAAAAGGATTAAAAATCCTCAATATCCTGAATTTCCTTCCAACTTCTTTCCTCAACATAGTTATACACTTACCAAGAGCTTCTACCATAATGATAAAAAGATAAAGCAATAATGGGTCCACTTGTTTGATACCCTTGGAAGGGGAAAATAAAACTTCTAGAATCCCATTTACCAAGATATAGTATTAGAGGGTGGAGGTGTGATGAAAGAGGTGTTGGAGTACAGTTAACACTGAGTGGGGGGGGGGGTGAATTAGTGTTAACAAACAAATTAACTGTTTTTATTTCTTTTAATAATTTTCAATCATGAATGAACTTATGCAATAAAAAAACAACTGAACAGATAATGAACAAACACATATAAGAGATTGACACAAATATTGTCTTGAGTGGAAACCCTCCTAGGGAATAAAACCACTCGAACTTGGCCTCACTGGCCTTATCTGAAAATATTCTTTGTATAAAGCCTCACTGGCTGATTTGTCTCACTGACAATGGTGCTATCTCACTGATAGTCTTATAGTGCTATCTCACTGATAGTCTTATAGTGCTATCTCACTAATAGTCTTTTGAAATGTACAAGTATGAAAAAATTTTAAATACAGAGTTGATCTCTATTTCAATAATTACATACTCTGTTCTGCAATGGCCTTAGAATCAGAGTCATAAATTCCAACTACTCAAAACAATATATATATTGCCTTTCTGAAACATATATTTTGTTCTTTCCAAATTCTCTCATCAACATGAATATGAGCACAATGAAGCATTTAATATGTTCCCTGTTTTCATTAGGAAACCCCATTTGAAAAACTAAATCACAAACTTCCATCCTTATGTAACCACTTTCTTTAACAAGTACCAGAATGATAATGATACTACTGCAATGCTTTAAAAATATAATGCTTTTCTGAAATATCATAACAATCCTTGAAAATGCCTTGTAGTTCATGAAATTCAAATATAACAGAAAACTAGGCTTTACTTTACAAACGCTTATGCAAACTCACATGAATTAAGAAACTAACATAAACTAACCCGAATAGAGAAACTGAAGAATGACACCTGTCAGAGAATAACCAATTGTCATTGCCATGCTCAAGTCCAAACTACCATGCTTCCTTCCAAACCTGAGATCTTTCTTGGAAATTGTTTTCAATGCCCTAATTGTTTCGAGCCATGCCCTAGCCCAAGCTCGAGGGCTTTTACAAAGCTTTCCAAAACATAAACTTTATAAAATGCATAGGCATTAAAAATCCTTTTCAAACTTTTATTACATTTGCATTTCGATCCCTTTAGATGCCAATGGGAATAAAGTCCCATTTTATTTCAAAGACTTTTCAAAAATATAATGCCATGGGGTACTCAAAACATGTTCACTTTTACATTTTCTTTAGATACATATTCAAGGCAACTTTCTAAAGATATGCAATCAAACATTTTCCTTTGACATGTATATACAACAAGCTGCACTTTGTTCCATATTGATACAAATGTCATGTAATCCAAGATGTATATGTAACTTTGCCAATTTGATGCATTGATTCAGAGAAAAGACCATATGATCAAGTATGTGTGAATGTGATCGCATTATAATCAAACCGAAATAGAAGAATGCTCATATCCACATACATCATAGCATCTTAGGAATTTTGACACTAATGCCAAAAATGTCTTAGGGGTTAACAAGAGGGGTTCTCAAAAACCCTCTTTTCTAAAAATAAAACCTCAAACAAACTCAACAATGCATTCAAATCAACCACAAGGGTTCATGAAATTAATTGAGGTTTTCAACAAAAGAACTTCTCATTATGAAGAATCTGATTACACAATATATTTCAGTCATCAAATAACTGAGGGGCAATAACAAATGCCCTTTACATAATCTGGAAATGAAATAAGACAAGCTACAACAAAAGAAAATCAAACTATGTACTTCATGAGCACCTCCAATTTGCACTTTTTCTGTTGCAACAATCACCTGCAACCCTTCTATTCTCTACAATGGTTTCTTCAACCTTCAATGGCTGCAATAACCCTGTCAAACTACAACAAATCACTTCAAAAGCCTCATGAGAAATTCCACACCAAGCTTTCCAATCTTCAATACCTACAGTGAAGAATGAAAACCCAAACTTGCCACAAAACCCCTCACCAAAAATCCAAAAAATCATATTTTCCCCTCCCTTTGGAAAAATCACGACCAAATCCTCATAATGAGTTGTTTCCAACATAGAAAAATCAATAAATGGTTTTTAATTCCATTTTGTAACTCCCAATTCCAATGCCTAAACTTTCTTTTTCAGATTTTTCAAAAATAATTATTCTCAAATCATTAAAATATCCTCCTAGCATGAAATTCAAATACAAATTTGTTTTTTTTTGTTGAAGTTGATTGCACTTTCACCTAGGATGCTCCTACATCAGACACCCCAGGTAGAAAAAAATGTTTCATGATTTTTACTCATAAATATTTGTAGACCTTGTGTCTATCTTGGATCCACTTCATTTCCTTGTACATTGGAATATTTTTGTGCACCATTTTCTGCAAACTTACAACATTACCATGTTTCATCCTTCCTCTACTACCCATCATGTAATTCAAAGCATCAAATCTATTTTCCAACCAATATACTTCATCAAAATTAGAACTAAAAATTAAGCTTATACCTCCTCCTTCATAAAAAAATAATGTATTTCTTTATCTCATTTACTGTTCTACCTTTTCCATCTCTTTCCAACACGTCCCCTTCATGAAATTTCACTTTTTCAATGCCTTATGAATGACATGATATTGTTGAAACTTGGTTTCCTTCACTCAAAACAACATTATTACTACCATCAAAAGAATCAATTTCCACATTACATGATAAGGAATTATGACCACTAATCAAAACATTTTCACATCCACTATTCTTAAACAAGTATTTTTCAAAAAACTCTTTATTAACCTTCACACTCCACTCTTCCAATTCAACTTTATCAAAAGTAATTTCTACTGCAGCAAAATTATCTATTCGTTCACTCTCTTTCTCATCAAAGGAAACAATAAAATCGGATTTTACCTTACCCTCTTTTGCTACCTTCATTCCACTTGAGATATCTTCTTCAATTTGAATGAACAAATCACCTTTCTCATCTTTATCATGGTTAGTGTTAACAAAGCCAACATATTCATTCTTCATACCTTCTAAAAGTTTGAATTCATCAACCAAACAAGACCTTGCATTGCTGAAAAGCTTACCCATTTCCTCTCTCAATGGCTTCAATTTATGTTTCACTACATCCTTCATCAATGTGTATGTGTTTGCATAAAAATAGTGCACCACCTTCTTGTCAAATTGCCAAGGCCTTCCTAACAAAACATGAAAAGTATTCATAGGGATAATATAACATAAAATTTCATCTCTATAACCTCCTATATTAATATTTACAAAACTTTGTTCATTGATCAAAACTGTCCTATCATCTTGTATCCATGCTATCCTATATGGATGTGGATGCCTTCTTCTCTCTAACTGCAATTTTCTCACCATCTCTTCAAAACCAAAATTATTTGTGCTACCTTCATCTATGATGACATTACATACCTTGTTTTGGCACTTGCGTCTTGTTCGAAACAAAATTTTTCTTTGAATGGATTTATCATCTTCATCTAACAAGGTCCTCCTGGCCATTAAAGTTTCACCATCTTCTGCGTCTTCGGAATGTGATGATCCTACATCTTTCTTATTCACATTTGCTGCTCTATTTTGATTTTCTGATCTTCGTCTTGGTATTTCCTCTTCATGAGGACAATCATATGCTCTATGACCCTCTTCCCCACACTTAAAACAGATTCCTCTAAAGTTTTCTCTTCCAAAACCTCTACCCAATCTTCTTCTACCTCTTGGATTTTGATCTCCAGGACCATATGAGTCATCATATCTATGATTTTAGCTGCTACCTTGGTATTATTTTTTTTGAAGTTTCTGATTATTATCTACTCCACATGTTCTTCCTTCAACCTCCTCATCATGACCTCTTCCTCTCTGCTTACTTTCATACCTTTTGTTCATTCTTTCCTCAATTTTTAAGGAAATTTGATATGCATCTTCCATTGTGCAAACTCTCACCAAAGTCATCTCCTCTTGTATGCTCAACCTCAAACCATTAATGTATCTTGTAACCTTCTCCTTAGTTGCTTCAACATGTCTTGTTCTAATCAGGATCCTATGAAACTCCTTTGTATACTCCTTCATTGTCTTCATTCCAAGCCACAACCCTTCCATTTTCTTGAGAAAATCCAACTCATAATCCACTCAAATGAATTGTATGTTCATTTTCTCTACCATTTTTTCCCACCTTGTGATTTTATCCTTTTGTTTTCTTCTTCTTTCCAACTAAATTTCTCTCCACCAGATTGAATTATGTCCAATCTTGTCTTGAAAAATCTTACTCTGTCTGGGTCTCCAACTTCTTCAAACTCGGAGTACTCTTCCATATCATTTCTCAAATTTATAAGTTATTTTGGATTTAAATTTATATTAAAGGTAGGAACACCAATCTTTGGTATTTTCCCCATTTTTTATAGGACTCTCAACAACGAATCCCTAGCAATGTAACATGGGTAATCATAACAAATAATATCCTAGTTGTTTATCAACTTAGAAAGGTCTTGAACAAGGGGCAATTTCCAAGATCTGTTAATTACACCAAGTAATGCGGGGATTCAAGAAAAGTCCAACCTTTTGTCAACTCAGTTGAGTTAGGTTTAGAAAGACAAGTTATGTCATAATATAAATTCTTTGTGACTGTTGTGAGGTGGAGTAGTTATTTCTAGTATTCCCTAGGTCAGGGAAGGTAATCCAAGTTGAGTAGGATGGTTGAACATATGTCTTCACTCGTAGAAGCGATTGCATTTATGATACAAATACTATGGCCATAGTGAGTGCATTTCTCTCTGCATGCACTTGTTGGTTCATTGTGACCCAGATACTTAGCTAGTTAGAGATGTCATACATATTTGGAAGGTATCCATAGTTGTTCGACGGTACTATTTAAGTAGGGCACAACACCAGAGCTCAGATGGAAAAACTAAGAGGGTTCCCAACTAATCCCTTCATTTTAGGGTAGGGCCACTTCTAGTTAGGAAGGTGTGTAGGGGGCTGCTTAAGTCCGTGGTTGGAGGTAAAGTACCTGGGTGATGCTCTCCCTCCTGTAGATGACATGTTGAGACTTGGAAGACATAAAGAATCCAGATATAGGATCTATGACCTTAATTCTGCAAGTTATTGTTTTAGCTTAAATAGATGTAATAATTTAATTGGAATCCAAAAGTGTAGATGTTTGTTCTTTTTGTTTATAAAAGATTGTGTAAATGCTTTGTTATATCTTCATGGTAACAATTACGTAGGAGCATGTTCAATATTTAAAGAAAAAAAATTGTACCTCTTTTCATCTATGTTTTTAGTTATTTATTGTTTGGAGAATAATTCATGGTAGCTATTTGTAAGAAGGCGTAGATTGTTACATATGGTATGAGAGCTACCGGGTTCATCACTTGGACCTATGAGATCATTACATAAGATTTTCCTTAAAACATTATTAATAGAAGATGTTTGAAAAGTTCTTATGTCAGGATGACAGAGAAAAAAAGAACAAGGAAAACAGTAAGAAAGTCAAATTCTCAAATTTTATGAAATACTTGCACAATAGAAGAATATGATATGAAATATGCTGTAAATACTTGATAATATCTAAGAATAACAAGCCACTTCGAGGGGGAAAACCTCCAAATATCTCCAATAAGAACAAACTTCACAACTTGATGATGAAATAAGACTCACAACCTCCTATATATACCTATTTATGCCTATGATATCACCTAGGCCGACTTAGACATAGCTATATAAGTCTTAGGCTGGCCTAAATAACTAAATAACAATATACTAATGATAATATGACTTAATAGAGAGTTAAGATAATTGTGAAAAAATTAATTTTTCAATAAATTTCTTATTTCTGCTCCAATTCCTCCAATTTTTTTCTTGTAATCTCCTTTAGTATGTCTTCAAAAACCTAATAAAAATCAAACTCCAATTCGACAATATATGCAAGATATGCAGATTCCAAAAAACTTGTGTAGAAACCCTAATTCTGCAATAATTCGCTTAATTCTACTCCAATTCTTTTGAAATATGGATTGTAGATTCTTTAATATGTTATTCAAAAACCCTTTAAAAATTAGAAAAAAAATCGCCAAAATATGAAAGATATGCTCTTCCCAAAATCACCTCCAAAATTGAGAATAAACCTTGCCTCTACGGTGCCAAGATCATGCTCTGATACCACTTGTTATGCAATAACTTGCACAATAGAATAATATGATATGAAATATGCTGCAAATACTTGATAATAATTGAGAATAACAAGCCACTTTGAGGGGGAAAACTTCCAAATATCTCTAATGACAACACACTTCACAACTTGATGATGAAATAAGACTCATAACCTCATATATATACCTATTTATGCCTAGGATATCACCTAGGCCGACTTAGACACACCTATATAAGTCTTAGGCCAACCTAAACAAATAAATAAAAATATACTAATGATAATATGACTTAATAGAGAGTTAAGATAGCCACAAACCCACTATTCATAACCTGATGAACACTAATATTAAGGGCGTAGCATGCCCCCCTTCTTCAAAGAAGCGTTGTCTTCAATGCTAATCAAGTTTGGATTCTTTTGAACAAACTCCTCATCCTCCCATGTGGCATCTTCAACTGGTAAATTCTTCCATTGGATGAGATACTTAGTGAGAGTTCTAATCCTCAGCTTCTTTGTGTGTGTTTGACGAATGCACTCTAATTCCAAAATGATTCTTCCTTCTTCATCGAGCTTTGGTAGTGTTGTTTGAGTGGGAATATTATGCCCAATTACCTTCTTCAAATAGGAAACATGAAAA
>VDFB02393097.1:0-12826 GCA_007258455.2 Sequoia sempervirens | reverse complement strand
TATGGGGATATGATAGGATTTGGATTTGTGGTAGCGGGTGATAAGGACTCATGCAATGGAGATGGAGATAAGGGCTCATGAGATGGAGTGGTGGAATCAAGGAGATCATGGGATGAAAAGGATGGGGGACTATGATCTTGAGGTGGACGAGATGGGACTGTAGGATCTTGATCTAGAAAAGAGGGTATGCTGTTATGCTTTGGATCAAGCTCTTGGAATGACTCTTCTTGTGTGGGTGGCATGATAATGGAGGCCTATTGGAAGGACTCTTCAAATGAGGGAGATGGAAGGATGGGAGATTCATGGCATTCATGGGAAGGGATTTCAGTGATACTGGGAGTGAGAAGAGTGGATTGGATTTGGGTGTCTTTGATGGATTGGGTGGATCTAGGAGTAGGAGGAGTGGATGGGATTTGGTTATCGTCGATGGGTTTGATGGCCTCTGACATAGGAGATGGGGGTTCGATGGATTCAATGATGGTTTCAATGATGTCAACGGTTTGAGTGGTGCTAGGGATGGTAATATCAAGGATATGTGTTGGATGGAGAAGGGTCTCGTCACTAATGACCATAGATGATGGATTGGGAGGGCATGGTTCCAATACTTCCATGTGTGGAGTGGGGGATGTATTATTTGATATAAGTCCTTGGAGAACTTCGGGAGTGAGAAACTTGCATATTCTAGGTTTAGATGGCGAGGTAGGAGTGGATGAAGGATTATGGATTGGTAGAGGACTAGGATTGGGGATTAGTGGACTAGGGTTAGATGGAGGAATGGGATTGGATACAGGACTAGGAGTAGATGGAGGATTAGGGTTGGATGGAGGGTTAAGGTAGGGACATTGAAATGGTGAATTAGGATAGGGCATGGATGGTGGATTAGGACAAAAGTATGCAGCTGGTGGACTGTAGTAAGGGTATTGGGATGGTGGATTGGGATGCAAAGAGGTGGATGTAGGATTAGGATAGAGAGATGCGGATGTTGGATTAGGGTAAGTTAATGGAGGTGTAGGATTAAGATAAAAAGGTGTGGATGTAGGATTAGGATAGGTTGATTGGTATGGAGGATTAGGATAGTGTAACATGGATGAAGGATTATGATAAGAGTATTGGGATGTAGGATAAGAGGATGTAGATGAAGGACATGACGAATATGTAGATGAGGAAGATACTGGATATCCCTTGTCAAAGGTAGCATAAGGAGCATGATTAGGCATGGATGATGAAATAACATGATAGCTTGGAGGGGTGATTGGATTTTAGAAAGCGGGTGGAGAAAGCTTACTAGCGACGATAACATCAAGGGGATCTATGCCATATTCTTCTTGATCGACAAGACTTTCGTTATCATTGTTGAAGTAATTAGGGTTTCCTGTGACTACTATTGATGGAGGATAAGGATTCATAATGATGAAAGGATAAAGAGGATGGATCAAAGATTTTGGATGGGAACAGTCTAAAGCTCAAATTGGGATTTAGGTCAAGCTTAGATCGGGATTGGATTAAGGCTCAGATTAGGATGATTGGACGATGCGATGGGATTGATTCTAATGATTAGATTTGATTATCAAAGGATGACTACAACACTGAATCTGCTTCGAGATGGAAGTAGATTTATTGGGTCGAAGGTGATTGGATAAGGATGTGATTGGATTGGATTGGATAAGATTGATCGATGATTGATAAGATCAACTAATGGATTAGATAGGATGATAAAGGGATTCTACACCCCATTCAGAGATTACCCTAAGTGACTTAGGATGCTGATTGATCGGATTAAACGATAGATAGATGGTTGCGGCACTGAATCTACCTTGAGATTGAAAGCCGGTGATTGAGATTCGTGATGATGATTAACTTAGGTTGATGACAATCCTAAGTAGATTCGGATAGTGACAGTAAAATTCAAAAACTTTAGGTCATTCGGACACGAAGCAAAGATTAAGGGGATTTAGATGGGGAGAAGGCGATGATCAAAAGGTGTAGGAAATGGATGATAGAAAGGGAACTAGCAATGACTACTCGAGAATGAGAGGAGGGGTTTGAACAGATGAAATATTACCGCAGAATGGAGTAAGCGGATGGCGATAGGGATGAACAACTTCACTGAGAATGAGTAAATGACTCCTACAATGGATGGTTCTGAGAATGAGAAAGGTTCGAGGTAATGAATGGTTTTCTTGGAACAAAAGGAGATGATTGCTGGAAGGGATGAAACGACCGCAGAAACAAGTGAGAGGCCGAGATAGATAGGTAGGCCGCAGGTCGTAAGCGAATGGTGGAAAATTTGAATGACTGGAATTAGGGGAGAACCATCGTGGATGAATGAAAACAAGTAAACGATTGATCGAAAGGGATGAACGAATGCTCGATTTGGGAGATTGACTCTTGGAACGGATGAAAGATTACTTGTAACGAGATGAAGAATGCTCGAGATGCGGAGAAGGGTGTCTGAAACGACTGAATAAAGGGTGAAATTAGCTATTTGAGGGACAGGTCTGACCCTGGCTAGTCAGGTCCACCCCTGGTTGGTTAGGTCCACCCCTGGCTGGTCAGGTACGCCCCTAGTTGGTCAAGTCCACCCTTGGCTAGTCAAGTTTTCCCTTGGCTAGTCAGGTGCACCCCTGGCTAGTCAAGTCCACCCCTGGTTGGTCAGGTCCGCCCCTTTCTAGTCAGGTCTACCCCTGGCTGGTCAGGTCCACCCCTAGCTGGTCAGGTCCGCCCCTGGGGTGAAAAATAGGAAAAAAAAATTGTTTGGAGTAGGTAAACAGGCACATGAAACGAGGAAATAGATGTTCGGATGAAGAGGATGAATGTTTAGGACAAGAAATGGATTCTTGGAACAAGAAGATGGAAGCTCAGAATAGATGAAAGATTACTCAAAATGAGTAAGCAGATGATTGAGAGGGATGAACAACTACTTGAAACGAGTAAACGACTGCTAAGAATGAATGAATGATTCTCGAAATGAGAAGATGAAGGTTTGAAATGACCGAATGATTACTCAGAATGAGTGAACGAATGATCAAGGGGGATGAATGAATACTCAGAATGAGTAAACGACTGCTAAGAATGGACAAATGATTCTCAGAATGAGAAGATGAGACGCAAAATGAATGAAATATTGCTCAGAACGAGTAAACGGTTGATCAAGGGGGATGAATGACTACTCAGAATGAGTAAATGACTGCTAAGAATGGATGAATGATTCTCAGAACGAGAAGAGGAGAGCATGGAATGAATGCAAGATTGCTCAGAATGAGTAAACAATTGATCAAAATGAATGAATGAGTGTTCAAAATTATAGGAGGTTCATAATGGATGAATGCTTACTCAGAATGAGTGAACAGATGATCAAAATGGGTGAACAACTACACGGAATGAGTAAACAATTACTTAGAATGGATGAACGAGTACTCAGAATGAGTAAATGATTACTCGAAACAGATGAATGATTCCTGGAATGAGGAGGTGAAAAGTTGGAATGAACGGATGATTACTCAAAATGAGTAAATAGATGAATGAAAGGGATGAACGACTGCTAAGAATGGATGAATGAACCTTAGAACGAGGAGACAAAAGCTCTGAATGAATGAAAGATTACTTAGAATGAGTAAACGATTGGTTGAAATGGCTGTACGAGAGCTTGAAATGATAGAAGGTTCAGAATGGATGAATGTTTACTCAAAACGAGTGAATGAGTGCTCAGAACGGATTAATGATTACTCAAAATGAGGGAAGGAGGTTTGGAATGGATGAACATTTACTTAGAATGAGTAAACGAATGATCAAAGCAGTAGAATGAGAGTTCAAAATGATGGAAGGAGGTTCAAAATGGATGAACGATTACTTGGAATGAGTAAACGAATGATCATAATGACAAAATGAGAGTTCAAAATGATGGAAGGAGGTTCATAATGGATGAACATTTACTCGGAATGAGTAAATGAATGATCGGAACGACAGAACGAGAGTTCAAAATGATGGAAGAAGGTTCATAATGGATGAACGTTTACTCGAAACAAGTAAACAGATGATCAGAACGATAGAACGAGAGTTCAAAATGATGAAACGGGTGCGAAAAAGGGCTGCTCAAAGGTCAGGTCTGCCCCTAGAGGTTAGGTCTACCCCTACAAGAGGTCGGGTCCGCCCCTAGAGGTCAGGTCCACCCCTAGTCAGGTCTGACTTGGTTTTTTGCAAAAAGACTAAGGCAAAAGACCAAATGCACAACAAACAACAATCAGAGGATAAGGCTGACTTGACTGGACAAAAAATTACTGGTTTCACACGTAGAAAAAATTTCAAGCAACACAATCCTAAGACTAGTAGAATGGGGTATGGCCAACAAAGTCTTCTATTCTAGGATGAACATGGTTGCTAAGGAGTCCTCGATATACACCCGGTACATGAGGCCCAAACCATGAACACAAACCCATCGCAAGCGTGAGTCTGGAACCTTAGCGAGATACTAAAGGCTCAGACCAACTCTTCACGTCATCCCGACGCTTCGCTCATTATGAAACGATTAGATTGGGGTCTTTGGTTCTCCCCCCTTTATATACCCTACCGGTACGTGTGGTTGGGATTGTCCCTTGGGGTGATGAAATGCCCAAGCAGGTCCCCTAATAAAAAGAAAAATGGGTGACACAAATACTTGGTAAGCTACGATTTCTCATCACCCAGGATCACCAAATGGTGCAAGGGGATTGGATACGTCAAATAGCTTACCAAAAAGCACAACACATAAGGTAAATTGACACCCCTAGTTAAGCTATGTGCTTCAGTTATCAAGAAAAAATAAGCAACAATTGATAAATAAATAGTCTTGCAAGGAAACTTGTTAGTAATTTTTCTTCTTGTTCCTTGCCAAACGCTGATTAGATGCTTGCATAGACACAAACATGACATATTAGGGGGTCAGAAACACTCAAAACAGTAAAAAAAAATGCTTAAAACTCAATTTTCACCTTTTAAAAAAAGTTGTTTTGGTCGGGTCTGCCCCTGGAAAAGGTCGGGTCCGCCCCTTGAGGTCGGGTTTGCCCCTCTATGGAAAAACTAAAAATTTTCTCTATTTCTGGACTCTGGAGGGTAGGGCTGCCCCTAGGTTTGGTCGGGTCTGCCTATGGTGGGCGGGTCTGCCCCTCTGCTAGGTCAGGTTCGCCCCTGGAGGGCGGGTCCGTGCCTGGATGGTCGGGTTTGCCTCTTTGCTAGGGCAAGTTCGCCTCTCTACAACTTGCACCTACAAAAAGTGAAAAAATAGATAACGTAAGAGATACATACCCGTCTGTGGGTCCCATCGGGCATGCCATAATGTGTGCAGGTGTTTGTTATCTACCAGAAAATGCAAAAAAACATAGAAATGCAAAAGAAAAAAACACAAAACTACCTCACGATTAGCCTAGTTGGATTCAAAACAAAATAAGATAACAAACAATAGATTTACCTTGTCTTGAATCGATCCTTTGGTTGGCCCTTGATGGTTGATTTTGTGTGCTCCCTTTGATAGCAAGAATGCTAAAGTAGATGTAAATGGATTCAAAATGATGAGGGTGTGATGAGGATTCGAATGAGCAAAGTGGGTAGTCGAGAAGATGAATACAATGGATAGGATGAAATCTTGAATGTGCAATAATGGTGGATGAAGGTGGATGCAAGAGCTTGATAGTTGGAAAGATGAAGTTGGTTGAGTTACAAGTGTGTGAATGAAAGTGATAATGAATGAGAATGAATGAAAACTTCTTTCATTTTATGGGGAGGAACCCTAAAAAGGATGGACGGTTGAGATTTTTCCACCATGGGCAAGATGTAGGGCTGTAGTGAGTTGAGGATTCACAAGCCGTCACATCTTGCCATGTAAGGACATGATGATATGGAAGGAGGGTACATGATGTGGAGGAAGGACATGTACCTTGAAAGTACATTAGGAGATGAGAAGATTCCTTGGAGGAATAAAAAGTGAATTTAAAATTCACATGATTGGAGAATCTTGTGGATAAGACAAGGTTCCAAAGGGAGAGGTAGAAAATGCCTTGGATAAGACAAGGTGCTAAAAAAGGTACACACTTGTCACATGTGACTTGATGTGACAAGTCAAAGATTCCATGGGGAAGAGTCCACATGTGACTTGATGGGACAAGTCAAAGATCACATGGGGAAGGGAAAAATAATTTTAATATTCCTTGGAAGGATAAAATGAATTAAAAATTCCTTGGGAGGTTGATTAGGCTAGTTAATGAAGGATTAGAGGAGGGTTAGGTGGCTAAGAGAGATTAGGGTCCAACTTGCAAAAGTTGGAGGATGTGACACATCCTAATCAAGGATTAGGCATGTGCAGATCTCTAATGATGAGATTAGAAGAATAATTAGGATTAAGAAAGAGATGTGACATGTGAGGAATTAAATAAATGTCATATTTATTTAATTCATTTGATGAAAGGGGTAAGGTATTTAATTATTTAACTAGATACCTTAAGGATTAGAAGAACTTTAGAGGTATTAATTAAATAATAGTGATATTACTTAATTAATGCGGATAAGGTGATGTTTAGACAAAAATGGATAAATTTGGATAAATTAAGTGTCCAAATTTAGGTGTCTACAGGAAAAAATCCAGAACCTACAAGAGCTACAAAAAAAGAAATGGTTTGATAGAAGGGATGAAGCCCTTGGTACTCTTATTTTGTCCATTTCTCTAGATCCTAGATATCATGTTACATCTTGTACTCATCCTAATGATCTTTGGACTACTTTAGAGAGTCTCTTTGGTAAGCTAGATAAAATGAGAAAATTTAAGTTGGATAATTAACTTATGAGTCTTAATCCTTCAGATTTTGATAATATTAAAAATTTCTTCTTTAAGATCAATTCTCTTAAACTATAGTTTTTTTATTGTGGGGTAACCAAAGAGGATGAACGATTGATTCTTTCTATTCTTGCTAAGCTAGGTCTTGATTATTCAGTGCTCGTTTCTAGACTTTATGCTACAATGGATTCCCTTGGAAATGCATATAAAATTCCTTCTCTTGATGGATTTGTAGCTCAACTCACAAGGGTACAAGAAAAGTTGGCACACATGGGAAAATTAAATCTTCCACATCTCAAACTCTTCTTACAAAAGATCAAAAGGCTTCAAGTGGCAAATATAAGAAGAAAAATAAGGACCCAAAGTTTAATGAGCAAGGTAAATAATCACCTTCAAGTAGCACCCCCGAGTCCACTTCCTCTTCTAAAGAGGACTCATCTAAAAATAAGAATTTGAAATTTGCATATTGTAAAGTCTAGGACATGGTGAGAATATATGTTATGATAAGAATGTTGATTAACTAACACACCTTCTTTAGAAGAAAAACATTTTTTTTCCCTCATCAGTGTATTCTTCTTCTTGAGCATCTCAATCCACAATAAATTTTTCATCATAGTTAGGGAACACAAGAGTAACAAATAGACTCAAAAAAATGAAAGGAAAATAACTCTTGGCCTCTACAAGTCTCGAGTCTAGAAGATGGTTTCTTCATTCAAGGGTATCTCATCATATGGTTTTATTTTGGAGTGAGCTATGTATCTAGTATTTGTTCCTATATACTAGGTGGATGTAGAGGTTGGTTACTCATGCATTTCAGTGAGATGGGGCATTTACCATATGGAAACTCTTGTATTCTTGTTTTGTGGAGGAAAGTTTCCATCTTTAGTTGATCAATGTTCTTCAGACTATAGACACCTATATTTTCAAATTGCATTGGTTGAGTAGTGTCATTGAGGCCACTCGTATAGATTTATGTGCCATTTGTATCTTCAATTGATAGATTTTATTTACCTTTATTTTTCATTTGATCATTATTCGAGTAGTGTCATTGGGGGAACTCATGCAGATTGTTGTCTTCTTGATCCTAATCAACATCTTATTTTTAGAGGAGGCTCTTCATTTTTAGCACTATGACAATCATCTTTTGATAATTTTTTGTAGCTTCTTTGTGCTTTGGTGATTTTCTTCATGTTCCTATTATTTTCGAGACATTGGTTTAAAGGATTCTTAGTAATTCATCTTTTTTTTATTTATTTGGAGAGGAGTTTTCCCCCATTGGATTTTTTTTTCTTTTCTCCGTTTATGAGAGATTGTTTGTAAATGGGTACTTCATCAGGCATTTGTTGGCAGGACCCATCTTTTGCATCTTGCATTAGTTTGTTCCTCCCTAATCTTCACTTAAGGTGGGGATTTGGTGTGAATAAAGTATTATACCTAATTAATTTCTACTAGGGGACTTATTCACATGTTAAATTTACTTAGGTCCTAGGATTCCTTCTAGAAGTCTTAGTTGTATTTTCTAGATCTTATCTTATCCTAAGTAGTTATGATAAGTTGTCTCATGTTTAGGATTAAGACACATGTCATGATATTGTCTAATCCTATCTCTTACCTTTCCTTTATAAGAAAGAAATATCTTGCATGCATCACACATTTTTCACATATTGTGAATCTTGTATCATATTATAATTCTTGTTTGGTGGAATAAAATCTTCTATTGTTTCTTCTCTCTTTTGAGTCTTACAATTCACATAATATTTTGATGGGTAACAACACATACATGAAGGTTTATAGGAAGGGTTATTTTGGCATGGGGGAAGGAACTTTTAATGATGTACTTTGTGTTCCTTCCTTGTCCTCTAATATCATTTCTATTTATCAAATTACCCATAGTGAACAAGCTAAAGTAGTTGAGTTTACTCCTAATCAGGATGGTTTATCGTTCACCTCATTTGTATTCCATTTCCCATTTTGCTTTTGTTGATGATAATATTCCTTTGACTGTCATTCTCACTCATTCATCAAGTGTTAATCATGTTTGTGAGGATGAGTTTGGTCATCTAAACCTTGGTATTATAGAGACTAGTGTTGAGCTTACTACAACTCCACCTTCTTCTTCATCAGTCATCAATGCTTCTATTCAGCAAGATGATCATAGTCTTCTAGGTCTTGCTTTGTGGGATGAATATTTGACAAGGATTTCTAACTTGTTTGTGAAGTCTCATACTGCAGATTTGGAGGACACATTTGAGGGGGTTTCTCTCCTATTTGATGAAAGTTTTAACACAATTTTTATCCCATCTTCTTTGTATTTGGAGATTGAAATTCATGATTTTTCTCATTCCCTTGATTTGTCATTTTTCTTGGTTGAGTTTGACCATGATTATGTTGTAACTTCTTCAAGCTTGGAGATTCCTAATCAGTTTTCAAAGACATATATGTTGAGATTTCATCCTTCCTCATTTTAGTCAGACATGGAGTGGCTTCCTCATCAGCCTATGGATTTATTTCTTCCCAAGGGAAGATATGTTGCTTGTAGGCATTCTTCATCGACATTGGAGCTTCTTCATTATGGGGGGATATATTGTCTCTCTTTTTCCATCTAATGAGGGGTCACTGATTGTATATTCATGATGTATGTATTCCTTGGGGGGTATCATTGAGTCCTCAATACATCATCCTTTTTTATATTTTTTCTCTTTGGAGAGGAGCTTTGTCCCACTGGGTTTTCTCCTTTTCTCCATATATGAGAGATTGCAT
Source organism: Sequoia sempervirens (assembly GCA_007258455.2). Classification (NCBI taxonomy): domain Eukaryota; kingdom Viridiplantae; phylum Streptophyta; class Pinopsida; order Cupressales; family Cupressaceae; genus Sequoia; species Sequoia sempervirens. The sequence goes on along the minus strand of VDFB02393097.1, from coordinate 3,264 downwards.
TGTACATGGGTACCTAACATGACCTAGTAGCTAGGATCCATCCCCATCTTTGCATATTTGCATAATAATCTACTCCCTAAGTTGTACTTAAGGGGGGTGCTGGTGTGAATTAATATCTTGTACCTAGCTAATTCCTCACAAGGGGACTTATTCACATGTTAAGTTTACTTAGGTTCTAGATATCCTTCTAGAACTCTTACTTGTCTAGATAAGATCTTATCTTATCTTATATTTTTTGAGTTTTTTGTCAAGCTAGTTGTCTCATAACATAGGATTAAGACACATGTCACAATCTTGTCTAATCCTATCTCTCACCTTGACTTTATAAGTAAGGCCGAGGTCTCATATACAAATTAAAAATACAATTGCAATCTTGAGTATTGAATAATGGCTATATTATCTCGCATCCATTATTGAAAATTTATGCTCTTTCTTTTCTCTCTTGTAGAAGGTTATTTTTGATTTTGTAGGTGGTCATGGAATCTTGAGTCCTTGAGTGACTCTAACACTTTATTTATGCTATTTATACTTATTAGATAGTTTATATCATAGTAAAATATGCTAATAATATTTTATTTCTATAAAATTATATGAAAATGTGAAGTATGACAAATATATGATAGCAAAAAATCACATTTTTATTTAAGGATATAATATTTTTAGTGCCAAGTAGCTAAAATTAAATAGAATATTTTGAAATCATATCATGCTATACTCATGGTGGGATAACTTGGATCCTTCAAGGCTTACAAAAAATAAAGGAGAAATTATCCTAGGAAATATTAAAGGAAAGTTTATTTTGGTAAACATTTAAGGAGGATGATCTCATGTACATCAAGGAGTACCCTACCTTACAACAAAATAAATCTAATATTTGTTTCCTCTAGGTTTAGTACAACCATTGTATGTTCATATTCAAGAATTGGAAAGTGAACTCATGTAATTAATCACAAGCCTTATTGAGGTGGTAGATTTATTTACCAAAGATGTGTCTAGGATACATGGTTTCCCTAAAAGAATATTAGTGAGAGGGACAATTTATCTCTCAACTCTTTCTAGAGTAGGAGTTATTTTAATTGAATATTATAGGACTCACTTTTAGTACTAGTAATCACACACAAATAGAAGTAAATGTTGCGATAGTAAGTGTGTGGAAGGAAGAAGCTTTAATAAGCTACACTACAAGTCAACATGTAACATGGATCAACTATTGCACCTTCTATCACAATTCCACCCATCATATTCTAATTGATATATATACACTTATAAAATTAAATCTTTATGATGCACTAACTTTCATTGATTCATGATTTACAAATAGTAGAGTACCATTTATATACGAATATTAGATTTCATCAATGGAACAAGGGTGAATAAGTTAGGAAATGGATCCATTATTGATTATTTGGATCATTAAAAGAATCTACCTATAAAGGGTATAGGTCTAGGGAATAATTACAATAAACAAATTATTGAAGAATATGTATTTGTAACTTCTTGAGGAAAAGAATTTTGGAAAGGGTGGAATTGTACTGTCCTTTCTATTTTTCTTAAGTTTGATAGTGTTTGGGTCACTTCACGGCCTTGGGAAATATTTGGATTTTCTCATATTTTTATATCTTTATTTTATTCCTTGCTTCACCATCAATATTCAGTATTCCAAACCATGATCCTTGATATCTAGCTTCCTTGGTGCTTGTGGGTCCATAGGTTATAATCCCTCATGCACTCAATATCACTAACCCCTTATCGTAGCTCCCTCCAACCATTGAATCCTTTTGGTATAAAATTATATAGAGCCTAACAATATTACATCCTTCAAGAGCATAGATTCCTAAACTCTTGGTGTCAAACCTTGGGAGTACTCTATACTTAATATGTTGGAAAACATCTCCTTAGACCTTGAATAAAAAATTCATTCATTAGGGCTAACCTAGGATGCCATTATGAGCCTAAATTTGAATATAAAAATGGTAGTAAAATTTAAACTGATTCTCAACATGAGTGGGTCTATGGTAGGCCTTTAACCCATAATGTGGTAATTTTATCAATTGGGATCATTTTTCATCATTGCACTAGCACAAAAGACCCTAGTTTAAGAACTTACATTCAACTATATTAGATCAAAGGATGAAAAAACATGGATATATAGGCTAGATGATGGAAATTCTTTCAAGGTTTTTGGAGGGAAGATTCATACAAAGATAGGATTAACACTTCAACTTGGAGGACTACAACAACATTTTGGATATGCTAGCAATTTTTCATTTCATAATATCTTTGTAGTTATTTTAGTCTTGACTATAAAAAATATTTGTAGTAGCATATCTATATAATAATTTGAATGAAATTTGTGCATGAAAAATTCTATTCTAGTGAGTTTATGAGTAAAACTATTTATTTTATATGACCATTTCATATATAAATATTTTTATTTTTGTTGATTTTATTTAATTATTTTAAAATTGAGTAATTTATATGAATACAGTAGTTAAAGGCCATTACAATGTAATTGTAGATTACTACTTATTCATCCATCATACCACTCCTACAAATAAAGTGAACACATAACCATTAGTGGGCCTCTTGTTGTCCAAATCACCACCCTAATTTGAATCAATAAATACTTATATATCAAGCATCTTACCCACAATGCAAGTTACATATTACGAAATGCACTAATTATAATTTCATTGTAAATATCTAAAAACCCTTTTCACATAAGTGCAATTATCTCTACTAGGGTTAGACATTAGCTTGCTAAGAACTCCCATTGCTGGGAAATATCTAGTCTTAAATAGACCAAACATACATTAGGCTTTTTATGCCACTAGTATAAGGATCATTAAACATATCCTCCAAATCAATATTTAATTTACACATTATTCCAATGATAACTTAGTAGATCAATTTATGTAAAGGAATACCAACTTTCTTATAGCCATGCATCATAAATCTTTACAAAATAGTCTAAACATATTTACTCTAATTGAGCCAAAGATTTTTGCAACCATTGCTAATTTCCATACTTAGAATATAATTCATAGCCTCTAAATCTTCATGTTTAAGGAACTAGGAAACTAAGTTTTGAGCTCTTTAATAATTTCCTTACTATTTCTAATGAACAAAAGGTAATCAACATATAGGGAAAATATTAGCAACTAATAATTAGTTAATTTAAAATAAAAATAAACCAATTCACTTCTAATATACCCAAGGTATAATACAAAAGTATTGAGCTTTAGATACTACATCCATTGTGAT
>VDFB02393095.1:0-11411 GCA_007258455.2 Sequoia sempervirens | reverse complement strand
TTTGTTTTGTTGACAACGGTTTGATATTTGGGTAAAAAAAAAACCCGGGGGAGGTTGTAACCCCCGACCTCGCGGGGAGTAAAAGGATAAGTCACCGGTGGACCACGCAAGCGTTCTAAACTATATGGTGGTCATCGTTTATTTTGTTATGGAACTGTGAACCGAATCCATAACAAATGGCTTTTTAAGCCATAACCGAACAACCTAACCATAAATCCAAACTAGAAGCTAAATGAAGCCATTAGAGATGTGGTACGAATTGATAAGGGAGATATGCAATTAATTGAGTGGTTAGGCCTAAATAGGCAAACTTTTTGTATAAAAGGAGGGGTATAGGCCTCGATTTTGCAAGTCCAAGTGGAGAACGAGAGAATGCTCGGGAGATGATTGTAATTGTTCCTGTACGTCGAAGTTATGCTGTGCTATCGATGTGCTTGAAGGGAATGATGCTGTCGCAATTGTAACTGATTTTGGAGTATAATCGGATCGGTCACTCCGTTGGAGAGGGGCCCGGAGACGTAGTCCTTAGGGACGAACTCCGTTATCAATTTTGGTTTCGTCTCTCTATTTCTTCTCTCTTTCTTTCTCAGTTCATTATCCTGGCATTTATTTTATGTTATGTTCATTTATTCATTTGAGCATTTAATTATGTAATCATTTATGTTAAGCGTTGTAATAATTGATCTTTTACGTTACGCATTCTGTAAGCATTTAGTCCTAGATCCTATATAGATCAAGTTGGTATCAGAGCTTTGTGTGTGGCTTGTATTGCAATTTGCATGCTAACGAGATCCAGGTTGCAACGAGGCGAAGGAGAACTTGAAGAATACAATCCTGAAATCGGAAGACGAAGAGCTAATCAACCGTTACAGATGGAAGCAAAAGAAGGTGGATAAAGTTCAGAGCTTAGTGACAAGGATTTCCAGAAGCTATTCCTTGACATGAAGGCGATGGTGGACGAACTTTATGCTGAAAAGAAGAAGCGTGAAAAGGGAGGTTCTTCAAAGCACAAGAAGCAGGAAGATCAGAAAGACACAGAGGGGAAAGCTCCTAAAACTCCTTCTCCTCCATCTTCTCCCTCTTCTTCTTCTCCCCCTTCTTCTTCTCCTTCTCCTTCTCCTTCTCCTTCTAATGTAAATCCATTTAAGAGCAAATCTAAGCCTGTAATTAAGCTTGATGTAAAATTTGAGTTACCTAAATACTGTGGGGAGTTAAATGCTGAGAAGTTAGACGATTGGGTCCAACAAGTAGAAGTATATTGTAGGATACAAGGCCTAGTAGAAGATGCTTCTAGGATTCAATTAGCAACTCTCCGGTTGGGAGGTACAGCTCTCACCGGGTGGGAGAGTAAAACTCGTGAAGAAATTGCTCGCCATGGTCAAGTTAATATGTCTTGGATGGAGTTTGTTGCTGCCCTTAGGAAACAATTCTACCCTTTAGGTTACATGCAACAGCTAACCATGAATTGGAAAACCTTTAGGCAAGGTAAGGGGCAGTCTGTCCAGGAGTATACTCATGAGTTTAGGAAACGGGCCATTGCTCTAAATGTTCCCTTGTATACCCAAGACACATTACTTAAGTATATTGGTGGTTTACATTCTTACCTTAGGCACACTATTTTGATGTTGAGTCCCAACAATCTAGACGAGGTGTCTGTTCAAGCTACTCATATAGAGTCAAGGGGTAAGAACACTTTTAGTGACAACTTTTCCAAGAAGCCATCTAAGTTTGAGGGTAAGTCTAAAGGGAAAGAAAAAGACAAAGATAAAGGCAAAGGGAAGAAAACAGCTACAGCTAAGAAAGAGGGTGAGAAACCCACATGCTCCCATTGCAAGAAAGAGGGGCATGATGATTCGAGATGTTGGAAGCTTCATCCTGAGTTGAGGCTGAAAAGATATGGAGGTAATAAAGGCAAGCATAAGACTACTGCAGTGATTCAACAGGATCTTGGTTCAGACTCCGGAGATGAGACAAAGATTGTTGCTACCGGAATCCAAGGTAAAGGGAAAGGTATATCTCTCTCATCTGATGCAAGTTTTTCTAATGCCAGTGCAAGTACAAGTAAATAATCTTCTCCTAAGGTTGATAAGCAAAGAAATGAATTGTTTCATATTCGTGTTGTAACAAAACACACTAAGATTGATACTCTGTTTGATACGGGTTCACAAGTCAACTTAATATCTGAAGAAGTTGTAAAGAAACTTAATTTGGCTACAACACCTCATCTGAAACCATATCCACTCGGATGGCTTCTGCAAATGATGCCACCAAAAGTAACTAAACAATGTAAATTGAGATTTGCTATCACTGCAAACTTTGTAGATGAGGTAGAAGTCGATGTGGTCCCTTTGGATATTTGTGGGCTTGTGTTAGGGAGTCCTTATCTTTATGACAAAAAAGCAATCTTTTATAGGGGGGAGAATAAGTATCATCTTTTTAAGGATGGGGTAGAATACATTGTACGGGCACATAAGGTGAAGACTAATCTTACACTAGTTAATGCTGGTCAAATGAAGAGGTTGGTCAACTCAAGTAAAAACTTTGTACTAATGCTTGTAAAAGCCAAAGAAGATAAATCTGAGGCATTCAAGGGGTGTGACCCAAAACATAAAACTGAAATGGTCAAGATTATTTCCACTTATGATGACATGTTTCAGGAATCGAAGGGGTTGCCACCCAAGAGAGAGATACAACATGAAATCCAGTTATAGCAGGATGTGCCACTTCCTAATATCGGCATGTACCATTTATCTGTTATGCAGAATGAGGAAATTAAAAAGCAGGTTCAAGAGTTGGTGGAAAAAGGAGTTATTCATCCTAGTACATCTCCTTGTGGTTCTCCAATTGTCTTGGTTCCAAAGAAAGATGGAACTTGGAGGATGTGCATCGACTACCGCGCCTTGAACAAGATAACGGTAAAGAACAGGTATCCTCTTCCCAAAATAGATGATTTACTTGATCAGTTAAAACATGCAGTTTACTTTACTAAGTTAGATTTGAGAAGTGGTTATCATTAGATAAGAATTGCAGAAGATGATATCTGGAAGACTGCATTTAAGACAAAACAGGGACTGTTCGAGTGGTTGGTTATGCCTTTTGGGCTTTGTAACGCACCAGCTACTTTTATGAGAGTCATGAATGATGTCTTTCGTCCTTTTATTGATGATTTTGTCATAGTCTATCTAGATGATATCCTTGTATTCAGTCGAACTTGGGAAGATCATGTAAGTCATGTAATGAAAGTCTTTGATGTATTGAGAAAAGAAAAATTGTATGTAAAGATGTCTAAATGTGAATTTGCTAAGACATCCTTAGTGTACTTAGGCTATGTCATAGGGGGTGGTCAATTGAAAGTAGACCCTGCGAAGGTTGAAGCTATTGTAAAATGGCCTGAGCCAAGTACAGTCACAGAGGTCAGAAGTTTCCTAGGTGCAGTTCAGTACTGGAGAAATTTTATTGCAAATTTCTCTTATATAGCATCACCATTGCATGCATTAACCAGTACAAGGGCAACTTTTCAGTGGGGAGGTCCACAACAGAAGGCTTTCGACACTTTGAAGGGAAAGTTGAGCACCGCACCAGTTTTGGCCTTACCAGATCTACATCAACCATTTGAGATCGAGACAGATGCGAGTGGATTTTCCATGGGAGCAGTACTCATGCAAGGAGGTAAACCAGTTTGCTACCACTCTGAAACTTTTTCAGGAGCAGTAAGTAACTATCCCACATATGATAAAGAACTTTATGCTTTAGTTCAGAGTGTTAAAAATGGAAACATTACATAATGGGGAAAGAAACTGTAATCCACACTGATCACCAGCCACTTCAATATTTGCACTCACAAACTAAACTGCAACAAAGTAGGCACTTTCGGTGGATGGGTTTTCACAACAGCTTCATTTGGTTATTAAGCATAAGAAAGGTAAATTCCATAACAAAGTAGCGCATGCTCTCTAGACCTCCTATGATGAATGCTTGATAACTTTAGGAATAGTTCTATGGTTCATGAAAGTTTCCAGGAACAATATGCTAATGATGAGAACTTTAAGGATATCTATGTTGCTTTAATGAATGGTAAACATGTAGAAGAGAAAGATTATTATGTGCAAGATAAACTGTTATATCACTTGGGTAAATTATGTGTTCCAAAAGATGAACAAGCACAGGTTATTAGAGAAGCACATACCTCATTGATTGCAGGACACTTTGGGGTAAACAAAACATTGACTCAGCTGTAGAAATATTGCTATTGGCCTCGTATGCAAGAAACTGTAACTAAGTATATTAGAGGTTGTGTTATGTGTGCAACTAGTAAGCCTAGTAACAGGAAATTGGGTTTGTACACACCTCTACCTGTACCTTCTCGTCCATGGGAAAGTGTGTCAATGGACTTTGTAGGGGGGTTACCTATGTCTAGGAAGGGACATGATTACTTGTATGTAGTAGTTGATCGATTCAGCAAAATGTGTATCTTAATGCCATGTAAAAAGCAAGTCATCGGCCGAACCGACAAAATTACATATGTACTTTCAATTTGTATGGGTTCATTTTGGTTACCTACTTATTATGGCATCTTACTCGAGATTCTTCTATTCTTTGGGGAATTTCTTGGTCAGCCTTTTGTAATTATGGACCAATTCAAACTGAAGACAGGCGAGTATAAGCCTGCATCCACAAACCGACTCGGATGCATTGCATAAGTTGTAAACAGATGCTTGCATCTACTGAGGGTATTTGCAAAGTAAGCATCCTGTAAGTTGTGGGATGAGAGTTCTTTTCATTATGTGCAGCATGCCTACAACCATGCAGCAGCACACTCTTTCTACTAAAAGGCTCCTTTGAGACATGTTAGTTATGTGCCCAAGACACCGGCGGATTTTGCTTGGGAAAGATGATGTTGAAGATGGATGCCAGCTTATTTAGGTAGCGCTCTAAAGCCCATCCGTAAAGTCCAAGCAATTCATCGCAAAGGAAGCATCTGCTGGAAATGAGCTGGGCAAAATACAAGGTTCGCTTTATGACAAGCATCGCGACCGGGACATCATTTCGCCAGACAGAGTTTGCTTCACATATCGAAGGAAAGGATGCAAGGTGAAGGTGTGCTTGCCAATTAGATATGGTCCTTTTGAGATCCTTGAGAAGATTGGTACCAATGCCTTCCGCCTCAATCTTCCTCCATACATGCATATTTACTCGGTTGTCAATGTTGAGAATTTGAAACTGTATGAGCCTCCAATGATCCTAGATGAGGTCACGGACATTCAGGTTCCATCAGTTGATGACCTTTCTCCAGAGTACATGTCAGAGTTGCCAGAAGATGTTATTCTCGACAGGAATGTCAGAACTTCACGAAGAGGAGATGTTGAGTACCTCAGAGTGGGCCTGAAGGGGATGCATCCAAGCAAAGCAAGATGGATGGAGATTGGTAAAGTGAGGGAACTTTACCCTCACTTACTTTCCAATTAATCAAGCTTCTAGTGTCCCAAAGCCTCCCCGCGGGGAGGCCCTCGATCCCGGGACAATTTTAGTGAAAATCTCTGAAGTGTTCCCAACACTCGTATATATTTGTAGCTTCATCAGAAAGAAAAAATGACTCGACCTAACGCAACTTGAATCCGGGCTTAAAAGGACTGGCTTTGGTGCGTTACCAAACTTCTATCAAACCGGCTTCCGGGCTCCCGTGGCCATTTAAAAATAAATCATCTCGTAAATTCCACTGAAGCAGCGCCATCGCTAAGAGCTAGTTTTATTAACGATTCGACGGTAGCCTGCCACAAACCGGGATGTCGTGTATGTTCGGTTAAAGCAACAACTTCAACAATCCTGTACGGAATGATGATGACGTCATCATGCTGATGTGGCAGTCCGTACTGTACGGAATCAACGTGGATGAATTTCGGCATGACACGTGGCAGGTGAGTCATCGGTACGGAGCCAATCATATGATGACATGTGGCAGTCCGTACGCTCAGTCAGCATTGAAGTGGCAGTCTAGTCAGCTTGACACGTCAGCATCACGGGCGAATAGGAGCACGACACGTCATCTGCCTCGTCAGCATTTGTAGCGAATGAGAACCAGACACGTGTCCTATGGGCTTCGGCGGTCGAATCTGTTGGTTGAAACAAAAAGTTGTTGGGGTTTGACCCCGTGATCTCCGCCCAGCCAGCCAAGCCATTCACCGTTGCACTCGTGGGCATCCGTTTAACTATATACGGTCGGCGGTTTGTTTTGTTGACAACGGTTTGATATTTGGGTAAAAAAAAAACCCGGGGGAGGTTGTAACCCCCGACCTCGCGAGGAGTAAAAGGATAAGTCACCGGTGGACCACGCAAGCGTTCTAAACTATATGGTGGTCATCGTTTATTTTGTTGAACTGCGGAACCTAATCCATAACAAATGGCTTTTAAGCCATAACCGAACAACAACCTAACCATAAATCCAAAACCCCAGAAGCTAAAATGTGTCATTTAGAGATGTGGTACCTAATTGATAAGGAGATGGTGCAATTAATTGAGTGGTTAGGCCTAAATAGGCAAACTTTTGTATAAAAAGGAGGGGTAGCCCTCGATTTGCAAGTCCGTGGAGAACGCAGAGAATGCTCCTGAGATGATTGTAATTGTTCCCCGCGACGCCGGGCGTTGTGCTATCGATGTGCTTCTGAAGGGAATGATGATGTCGTGCAATTGTAACTGATTTTGAGTATAATCGATTCTGGCCACCCGCTGGAGAGGGGCCCTGAGACGAGGTCCTTAGGGACGGAACCTCAAGTGACAATTGTGGTTTTGTCTCTCTATTTCTTCTCTCTTTCTTTCTCAGTTCATTATCTTGGCATTTATTTTATGTTATGTTCATTTATTCATTTGAGCATTTAATTATGTAATCATTTATGTTAAGCGTTGTAATAATTGATCTTTTACGTTACGCATTCTGTAAGCATTTAGTCCTAGATCCTATATAGATCAAGGATAGGCCTCAAAATCAGTCACAAAGTCATCCTCAAGGCCAATCCCAAAACCAGTCAAGTCAAATGAAAGCCCAACCTTCTAGCTCTGCCATAGGCCGAGCCTTCGACTCTGAGATTAAACAAATGGGTGAATATGTAGCAGAAGAGTTCAATAAAGTAAAAATCGGTTTATCCGCCTTCAAACTACTCAAAGTCCCTGCTATAAGGAATGCCTTCTTTAGGGTAATTAATGGGACCCCATCCTCTAAAAAAATACATGAGGCATCATCTAAAAGAGTCACCTTTGAAGAACCTAGGCAGGAACCCGTGATTCAGGACATCACAGGGGAAAGGAAGGATGTTCCCTGAAATCAGTCTACAGGTAAACAACTGGAAAAAGAACCAGATTAGAACAATAGGCATATTTCCAAGGATCAACCATCTAGGCAGACCAAGGATAAAACTGGCGATAAGAACAAGGTTCAAGTAGCTCAGATAGATACGTCTACGGGCCTCTTCCAAGGAAAATTTGACACCCTCCCTTTCCTTACCACCATCCAGATATTTGGGAAGAACAGGCACAACTACTTACTCGATTCAAGAGTGTTTGCTAATGTTATGCCCCTGGCAATGTGCAAGGCTCTTGGGATTACTCCCACACCCTCAAGAAGGAAAGTGACCTAGTTGGACAAAATAGAGATCAACATTGTAGGAGAAATGAATAAGATCCCGATGCAAATTGTTGTAGATCCAAGGATACAACAAGTAATTGATATTCAAGTGGCTGACATTCCCAATGCATATGGGATCATCTTGGGAAGAGACTTCACTAGAATGTTGAATGGATATGCTGCCACAGACCATTCTCACATGTCGCTGCCATGGAAAGGGCTGCCAAATCAAATCCGTATAGACCGCGAGCCTCGTATGAAATACATGATCATGGAGTACAAAAAACTTAATGAGGTGTTGTTTGTTGAGACAAAATTGGGAAATTACTGCCCCTTTGCCTACCAAGATGAATTCGAACCCCAGGAAGAGTGTGTCGCCAAAGTACTCTTGGTGCAATGCAGCCCTCCAACCAACTTCCCTCAAATGCCTCAGAGTACAGAGATACTGGTAGAGTCAGATGATAAACCCAATGAAGACAACAACTTGGGACTACTCAATGGTTTACAGGAATTCATGAAAAGTGTGCAAAGAATCAGCTCAGCTTCGATGCCTGAATGGATTTCCTGGATCTCTTGCTACCAAATTGGTGCAGAATTCACAATGCTGCCCACTCTGAGTTTGATTGTTGCTTGTGCCAAGCAACAGTAAAGCATGTCAAATAATCAACTGTCCCTCAGAAGGAAACACCAAAGGAAGTGGCAGAAAAACCACCTGTTGTTAAGCACATTGAGTTGAAACATTCCCCAAAGGTCACGGAGGCAGCCACCTAGCCAAAAGGAAATGAGAGCCCAGTTGGGCCTGGAGTCAAGGAGCTTTCCAATTTTTGGATGCTTTGATTTGATGGATCTAAATCAAAAGAAGGAGTTGGTGTCAGGTTCGAACTCATCAGCCCAACGGGTAAGACCTTTCTTGCTGCCCATAGGTTGCAGTTTTATTGCACCAATAATGTAGCAGAATACGAGGCGTTAGTCCATGGTCTTCTTATGGCCTTAAAGAAAAATGTCAAAATGCTGCAAGATTTTTTTGAGATTCTGAACTCGTAGTCAAACAAGTTAGAAAATTATATTCCTGCCATGATAGAAGACTTGCAAACTATAGGCATTGGGTTTGGGATCTCTTAGAGGGTTTAGACACATTTAATATACAACTGATCCCTCGTGCTCAGAATCATACCGTCGATGCTTTGGTTTAAGCAGCCAACACTTTGCAACCCCTCTCCTTGTCTAGGCTTAAGAAATTTATAGATGAGTTAACATCCACACCGTCTGTTCTGAATAATGTCACTCATTTTCAAGTCTTCAATGATGATAAGCACATCCTTGAATTCATCACGAGTTTCAATGTCTTTGCCACCCAAATAATTGATGAAGTTGATTTGGAAGAGGCCGAATTGGATATAGACGGAGTTATCAACCTCAAAAACAACACGATTCCCAAAGGCATGGTTCAGCTTGAACGCATATTTGACTTGGACCAAATTAGAGATCAGGATCAGAAAATGAAGAAGGAAGCCATAAGCAATCAATGTGACTCTCACAACCTCGAAACTACCGAGGAGATCAAAAATGTTTTTATTGGAAAAGTGTGCACGCCCAAGGAAAAGAGGGGAATCATCAATGCTTTGTGGAGGTATTACGACGTGGTGGCATGGAGCTACAAAGATCTAAAGACTTATGACACCTCCATCATCATGCACACCATCCCTCTCAAGACCGAAGTGAATCCATTCTTCCAATGGCAGTGTCCCATTAATGCCTTGTTGGAGCCCATCATTTACAACTTGGTGGCCAACTTGATCCCGATCAGGAAAAAGAATGGGGAAATCAAATTATGTGTAGACTTCCACAATTTGAACAGAGCTTCAAAGAAAGACAACTATCCAGTGTCTTCATTAGATCAGGTGTTGCAGATTGTCAACGATTCCCAAATGATGTACTTCCTCGATGGGTACTCCGGATATAACCAAGTTATGGTGTAGTACGAAGATCGCCATAAGACAATGTTAACCTCTAAATGGAGGACCTTCGCTTACAGGAGAATTCCCTTTAGGCTCATCAATGCTGGTGCCACTTTCCAACATGCCATGGATATTGCCTTCAAAGATCTGATTGGGAAATGCATAATCATCTACATGGATGATTTAACTGTGTTCTCTAAAAGGCGGGGTGATCATGTCTCTGATTTATGTGATCATGTCTCTGATTTATGCAAGGTGTTTAAGAGGTGTAGGGAGTTTGGAGTTTCCCTTAACCCCAAGAAGTGCATTTTCAGCATAACTGAGGGTAGATATATTGGACATATCATTTCAGAGCAGGGAATCTCTATAGACCTTGAATGCATGCAATCTTTGCTAAAGATCCCACCACCAAGTAGTAAGAAGGAATTGAAATCCTTCTTCGAAAAGATCAACTTTTTCAGGAAATTCATCATGGGTTTTGCTGAGATTGTTAAACCGCTCAATGCCATGCTAAAACAGGATGCCAAGGTTGAGTGGACTCCCAAAGCCAAACAATCTTTTGAAGAAATAAAACAGGCCATTGCTGAGGCGCCTGTACTAGTCATCCCAAACTATCTGAAGTTGTTCTACATCTATTCATTCGCCTCAGAGCATTCTTGTGCCAGCATTCTGACTCAAAAAGATGAAGAGGGGAATGAGCAACCAATCGCCTTCATGAGTGCTCCTTTGAAAGATGTTGAATTACGCTACCAGAACATAGAAAATCAAGCATATGCCCTTGTTAGGGGAGTGAAGAAATTTAGACATTATATCCTGCGCAATAAAGTGTTCGCCATTATCCCCGACCCAGCAGTGGAAACGTTGCTCATACAAAATGAATTGGGCGAACGAAGAGCTAAATGGGTTGCATTGCTCTAGGAGTATGATATGTAAATCCAACGGATGAGGTTGGTGAGAGGACAGGAACTTACCTGAACAATTGTTGAAGCAGCAGCAAAAGCAAGACCTGAACTCACTGTGCAGCAATACCAGCTTGAGGATGTTTCCCCAGGAGAAGGGTACAAGGATGTCATCTATTATTTGTTGAACCACAAGTTCCCACCTCACTTACAAGGGGTCTGAAAACATGCTCTCAGGCTAAAAAGCAGTAGTTACATGCTACAAGGGTCCATTTTATACAAGAAAAATCATGAAGGTATCTACCTAAGATGCCTTGCTAAGGAAGAAGCAGGACAAGTCCTGAAGGAGTTTCATGACAAGTTTGGCACTGGCCATAGATCTGGGCCTTCCACTACAAATCAGATTCTAAGAGCGGGGTATTATTCTTCAAGGATGCTCATGGCCATGTTCGCTCGTGTCATACATGTTAGACCGCCGCCACCAAGGAGAAGAATGTTGTTGTCCCACTGCAACCCATTTTGGAGGTGAGGTCATTCGCGCAATGGGGTCTTGATTTCATTGGTTCGGTAAGCCCTCCATCATCTACAGGACACAGGTACATTCTTATCACTACTGATTATTGCACTAGATGGATAGAAGAAATTGTATGTAGGCAATGCACAACTGAGGTAGTTACAAACTTTTTGGAAAGTTTCATTTTAAATCGTTTCGGTTGTCCTTATGCATTGGTGTGTGATAATGGACCTACATTTTCTTCATTAAAATTTTTTGGTTGGGCTTTTGATTACGAGATTGCCCTTAAATTTCCATCTAATTACTACCCCCAAGGCAATGGCCTTGTTAAATCCACAAACAAGAACCTGATCACAGTGATTAAGAAGTTGCTTGATAGGAATCCCAAGGACTGGCATACCCAGCTCCTATTCGCCCTTTGGGCA
>VDFB02393094.1:0-42155 GCA_007258455.2 Sequoia sempervirens | reverse complement strand
CGGTCTCCTACTCATGTTGTTAAGATGACTCCTGAAGAAGCCCGGTTTGGATGCAAGCCTAAAATCAGCCACCTGAAAGTTTTTGGCTCTATTGCTCATGTGTGGATTCCAAATGCCAAGCACACTAAATTGGATTCCAAAAGCCAAAAACTCATGGTCACTGGTTATAGTGAGAATCATAAGGCATATAGGCTGATTGATGTCGACACAGATCATCTCATCTTTAGTCGTGATGTTGTGGTTGATGAAACTACTGGGCCCTTCTATCAGTCTTCCCCTTCTGAGTTCTGAGGATCAATCTATGCAGGCTTCTGATTTCGGTGTTTGTCTTCCCCTAGCTCCACATGATGGGAGGGATTCTACAGTTGTGTAGGCAACTCAGCAGAATGTTCCACCACCCCCCCCTCCTCAAGACAATCTGAATCCTAATCTAGCTGATTTTGTTTCAGCCACCCATGGTGATGTTGTTCCTCATATTTTAGATATTGGTACTGATACTCTTCGGCCTAAATGGTATGCTAAAACCATTAGTGATCTCCATGATGATGAATTGATTAAGGGTAGATTTGCTCGTAAAAAAAGCAAGCAACCTAGTACATTTAATTTTGCTCTTATGGCCAACCTTCACAACATCTCTGAGCCTCAAACATATTTGGAGGCTAAAGGCATACCTGAGTGGGAATAGGCTATGGAAGCTGAACATCATAGCCTTTTGAAGAATAACACTTGGGTCCTCTTCGATCTTCCACCTAGGAAGACGCCTATTGGTTGCAAATGGGTGTATAAAGTTAAGTACAAGGCTGACAAAACTCTTGATAAGTATAAGGCTCGATTAGTAGCCAAAGGGTTCTCACAGACAGAGGGCATTGATTATGAGGAGACTTTTGCTCCCACAACCAAAATGAGTACTATCCGGCTTGTCCTCGCTATTGCAGCTTAGTTTGCATGGAAAGTCCATCAAATGAATGTCAAGAGTGCATTTCTCAATGGTGATCTACAGGAAGAAGTCTATATGTTGCAACCTCCTGGTTTCAAGGTTGTTGGTAAAGAACACCAAGTACGTAGTCTAGTGAAAGCACTCTATGGCCTTAAATAGGCTCCACGGGCATGGTACATGAAAATTGATAAGTACCTCGTTGATCATGGTTTTTAGAGGAGCCCTTCTGATTCTCATTTGTATGTCAAATAGTCTAGTGATGATATTCTTTTGCTTGTCTATGTTGATGACCTCATCATCATTGGCAGCTCAGAACATTTGATTGAGGAGATCAAACATAATCTCAATCAATCATTTGATATGACAGGTTTGGGACTTCATTATTGTCTAGGTGTTGAGGTTTGGCAGACATCTGGTAGCATCTTTATCTCCCAGTCCAAGTATGCCCACAGTCTGCTTGATAAGTTCAGGATGAATGATTGCAAACCTGCATCTACACCTATTGAGAAAGGACTAAAACTATCAGCAAAATTAGATTCACCTGTGCAAAATGAATCGACATTCAGGCAACTAGTAGGCAGCCTCATTTATCTCACTGCTATTAGACCTGATCTTAGTTTTGTTGTGAGCTACATCTCTCGCTTCATGACAGCTCCTAAAGTTGAACATTGGGTTGTAGCGAAATGTGTTGTGAGATATGTGAAAGGCACTTCCGACTTTGGCATTTTGTATGTGTGATGTCCCCATTACAGACGAATTCCCAAGATAAGTATACATTTCATATACTTGTAGATTAATGGATATATAATACACTTAGATGTGCATTCGAATGAGGTAATTATTATTCATTTACAGTATTCACAATCTCATGACTAATCGGGTGTATAGTGACAGAGTAGGCAGGGTCGAGGCTTCCTCAATGAAGAAATCACAAAGAATCGAAGTCTCTAACATGTTGAAGAAGCCTGTATTAGTTTGTACCTTAATCATCAACAACTACGCATGGAAAAGATGCCTAGAGAAGGATGCAGCCAATCAAGAAGTCGCGTATGAAAGGATGCCTGGAGAAAGATGCAACCAAGGAGAAATCGCATCCCTTGTTTCGTGCCATATAATGGCACTCAATGGAAATAAAGATAATCATGATAGAGAGTTAGGAGAGTAGCAGAGCAATAAGATACAAAATCAAGAAGATCAAATTGACCTTTGAGAGCAATCAGACATCCTACAGGCTGTATGTTCTTAAGAATAAATCAGACCACCAGTCATATATAAATCCGCATAAGATTAGAGGGCATCCAAGATAGAAACATTAAACAAGTTGGCTCTCACACATTCGACAGCATATGTAATATGATCAATTGAAGAACTTAGAAACAGTAATTTATTATATGGTGTCAGATATGCAATCTTAAACAAGTGTAGTGCAGACTATATCTTTATATCATAACTTATAGAAAGATACCTGTTCATTCTTATTCCTATACTTCTAAGCATCACTAGTAAGTACTAATCCCATAAAGAAGTGCATTGGTAGTAAATCATCCTCAACAATAAAGGCAGAGTTATAAGAATTTATCAGGGAACATCTCAGTGATATCAGAGCACCTTTCCTGCCAACCTGTAGGGGAAAAGTAAATGCAAACCTACCGCAGAAAGGGAACCATGGTCGAGTAGTTGGCTCAAGAGCTTAAAAATTTCATGGAGCAAACCAACGAGAAATTCGAGAAGACCAATCAGCTAATTCTCCAGACCCTTCAAAACATGAATAACCATAATACTCACGAAAGAACCATTCCAAGGAAAGAAATGCATTCAAACCATTATGAGAATGAGCATTCGACCCAAAGCTCCTCATTGAGACCAACCATGCCTCCTTTCCTTCCGAGCGGAAATGTCATTGAAGAAATAGAAGAGCCAAACTCATATAGTGCAGAAGACATTGCTCATATGTATGCCGAATTAGATCCTGCAATTCAAAGACTCATACCATTCAATGAATATTATGAAGTCAAGACCCAAGCCAACCCAAACAGGAGAAAGAACCATGCCGACAAAGACCTTAAATCCAGAATTAACAAGATGTCATTGCCACACTTTGACGGCTCTGAGAAATTTACCACACAATCATGGGTTCAAAAGATTGATACTTACCTATCCCTCAGCCCCATGACCGAAGAGAATGCCATTAAATTTGCTGTCCTCCACCTATCAGGGATAGTTCACAATTGGTGGCATCATGGAATCATCACATAAGGCCATCGAAATATAGTCACCTATAGTGAATTCACTCAAAAACTTATTAATAGATTCGATCAAAAGCATCTCGAATGGTATTTTAAGGAACTCACCCAACTTAGGCAACATGGAACTGTGGAGGAATTTGCAAATGAATTCCAAACGCTAGCTGCCATGGTCCCCGATCTATCCCAAAGAAGGCTTACTTATCTTTTCATTGAAGGACTCAAGGGGCCAATTAAGAACATAGTAAATCCATTAGAACCTCAAACCATGGGGGAGGCAATTCAAAGGGCCATGAAAGTAGAATCTAGCTCTTCAAAGGAAAAATCTAAGAACCCCTTGTTGAAATCACAGCCCAAACAAGATCAACGAAGAAGAGATAATAAATAAAGAGCATGCTACTTTTGCAAAGAACCGTGGATCATGGGACACCAATGCCATGACAAGGTAGCAATCAAGCGAAGGGAAGGATTAATGAAAAAGGGTTTATGCTTCAGATGCAAAGAACCTTGGGGACAAGACCACCAATGCAAGAAGGGACAAATACATAAAATTGAAGAAGCATCGGATGAAGAGACAAGAGAAACCCCTACCAAAAAGACAAGATGGGACCTAGATGAACAAGGAACCTTGGCAGTCATCTCTCAAGCAAGTAAACATAGACCCTTTCGGATCAAAGGAGCACTAAAGCACAAAAAATTATTGCCTTGGTTGATAGTGGGGCTTCCCGCAACTTTATCGGCAAAAGTCTAGTATCAAAATGAAGATTTGAGGCCCAAAACTTCAATGGTTTCAAGGTGGCACTAGCAAATGGAACCGCGGATCAATGCACAAAGGTCATTCCCCAATTAGAGATCACCTTGGATGGACATACCATAAGAGGGGATTTCTATGTTGTGAACCTACAAAATGATGTGATATTAGGGATGCCTTGGATAAATTCCCTAGGGCGCTTTACCATGGACAACCCAAATTTAGAAATCTGCTTCAAGCACAATGGACAAGAAGTTACACTTAAAGGATTGCCAAATGGATCCCCAAGAGTGGTTTTGTGCAAAAGGATAGAAAGGATTGTAAGGCATGGCCAAGGAGAATGGATAGCACAATGCATGGTGCTAGATAAATCACCTTCTCACGAGCAAGCAATTCACATAGATATCCAACCTATTCTAAAGAGACACAAGAAGATTTTTGGAGATATTCCCCTTGGTCTACCTCCAAAATGGGGTTTTGAGCACTCTATAGAACTGGAAGAAGGAGAAAATCCGGTGATAACCACCCCCCTATAGGCACCCCCGAAGATTCAAAGAAGAGATTGAGAAGACCATTAAAGAATTATTAGAAATGGGACACATTCAACCAAGTAATAGTCCCTTTGCATCATTTGTAGTGCTAGCCAAAAAGAAAGATGGCACTATGTGAATGTGTATAGATTATAGGGCTTTAAACCAAAAAACTATTAAGAATCGGTACCCAATCCCAAGGATAGATGAATTATTGGATGAACTCCATGGAGCAAGATACTTCTCCAAAATTGACTTACGGTCAAGTTATCATCAAATCCGAATGAACAAGGAAGATGTACCAAAAACAACTTTCCAATGTCATTATGGGCATTTTGAATTCCTAGTCTTATCCTTCGGCCTCACCAATGCCCCAACCACCTTCCAATCATGCATGAACCACATTTTCCGTCAACAACTAAGGAAGTTCTTACTTATCTTCTTTGATGATATCTTGATCTACAACAAAACGTGGGAAGAGCATCTCCGTCATATTGAAGAAGTCTTAAACATTTTGGAAACAAAATTCCTTTATGCAAAAATGTCAAAATGTGAATTTGGGCTAGAAGAAATAATCTACTTGGGACATAAAATCAATGTAGAAGGAGTGAGCGTGGATGAGGAGAAGATTAAGGCCATCAAAGAATGGCCTAGACCAAAGACCTTGGCTCAACTTAGAGGCTTTGTGGGATTATGCAGCTATTATAGGCGTTTTGCAAAGGGCTTCTCCAAGTTAGCTGTTCCCCTCATAGACTTGACAAAAAGGGGGGCCTTTTTGTTGAATGACTAAGCACAACAAGGCTTTGAACAACTCAAGGAAGCCATGAGTACCTGCCTTTTCCTTTCCATTCCTGACTTCACACTCCCCTTTGAGCTACAATGCGATGCCTCCAAAGAAGGAATCAGAGCAGTTCTCATGCAAAAGAAACATCCAATAGCCTTTGAAAGCCGCAAGATGACGGAGACAGAGAGGCACTACTCCATCTATGACAAAGAGATGTTGGCTATTATGCACGCCCTAGCCAAGTTCAGACAATACTTAGTTTGTGGAAGATTCATCATCAGAACAAACCACAATAGTCTACGATACTTCATGCATCAAAAAGATCTTAATGATCGACAACAAAAGTGGGTAAGCTGAGTTCAAGTGTATGATTTCGACATAGAATATGTTAAAGGAACCAATAATGAGGTGGTAGATGCTCTATCTAGGCGCCCCTATCTCAACACCATCACAAGCATTTCAAAAGACTGGAAAAATGACATTATCACCGAATATGCCAAGGATGCACAAGCCTCCGAGATTTTAGGAGGAAGAATGCCAAATGAAGAATACAAGATGTGGGATGACCTTATCCTATATAAGGGAAGGGTATTTCTCGTTCCCCACTCAAAGATAAAGAACAAAATTATAAAGGAATTCCATGATAGCCCTTTAGCCGGCCACCAAGGGTACTACAAAACTTATAAATAGATTAGAGAGAAGTATCCATGGAAGGGACTAAAGAGAGATGTGCTTAAACATGTACAAGAATGCATGACGTGTCAGCAAATAAAGTGGAATAAAATCATCCTGCAGGTTTACTACAACCACTGCCCATTCCCAACCAAAAATGGGAAAGCATCTCAATGGACTTCATAACGGGATTGCCCAAAGTGCATGGAAAAGATAGCATTTATGTGATAGTGGATAGACTTTCTAAGTATGTCCACTTCTTTGCAATCTCGTCGGAATATAAGGCGCCTCAGATAGCAGAATTGTTCTTTAAGGAAGTCTTTCGTCTCCATGGGATACCCAAAACAATCATCAGTGACTGGGATAGCAAATTTCTTAGCCAATTTTGGCAAGAACTTTTTCAGCTAGCAGGAACAAGTCTAACTCCAAGCACAAGTTACCTCCCATAGACGGATGGGCAAACCAAGATAGTTAACAAATGGATAGAAGGTTACTTAAGAACTATGTCACGGGACAGCAAATTGCATGGATAAAATGGCTACACTTGGGCGAGTATTGTTATAATACCACCCACCACATGTCAATTGGAATGAGCCCCTTTAAGGCCCTATATGGATATGGAGCTCCTTCCTTTGGGAATTTGGTCACCCAAGAAAGCAAGGTACAAAGTGCACAAGACTTCTTACAGAAAAATATCGACCTCATAAAGACCCTCAAGGAAAATCTACAACAAGTGTAGAACCAGCAAAAAATCTATGCTGATTGACATCGCATAGAAAGGACATTTGAAATTGGAGACCTAGTTTTTCTGCAGCTACAACCATATAAGCAAGCATCAGTCAAAAAGAGAGGGGTTGAAAAGTTGAAACCACGTTTCTATGGTCCTTACAAAGTTATAAGAAGAGTGAGCGAGGTAGCTTACGAAATAGAGCTACCAAAGCATAGCAAGATCCATAACGTCTTCCATGTATTTAGGCTTAAGAAGGTCCTTGGGCAGCAAGTCATCCCTTGTATTGAGTTACCTCCTCTAGACGAGGAAGGACAACTTACCTTGGAACCAGAATTTATCCTAGACACCAGAGAAAGGAAATTGAGGAACAAGATCATTATCGAGTCTCTAATCAAATGGAAGGGACTTCTTGAAGAAGATGCTACATGGGAAAGAGAAGAAACTATTAAGGCATTTAAAGATAAACAATTTCAGGAAGGGCAAAACATAATGGCCCTTGACTAGAACAAGAAATGGACTATTGGATGTGATATCTTCAAAATAAGTTAATAAGACATTTTTCTTGCACAAGAACATCCCTTGAGGATAATATGCAATATTTTAATACAATACATATAAGAATAATGATGGATATACCCAAATAGGGTATCCATAAGGCCTAGGCAGAACCAAGGTTCTTCCAAAGATCTAAAGAATGAATACACCAAAATATAGGGTAACCATAAGGCCTGAGAAGTGAATAGCTCGCTTCCAGGATTATAAGGCCGGATACACTTAAGAATAAGGTATCTAGAAGGCCTGAAAGAGATGTTACAATCTTTTCCAGGATTATAAGACTGGCTACACTTAAGAATAAGGTATCTAGAAGGCCTGGGAAGAGATGTTACAATATTTTCCTAGGATTATAAGGCTGGGTGCACTTAAGAATAAGGTACCCAAAAGGCTTGGGAAGAGATGTTAAAATCTTTTTCCCAGGATTATAAGGTTGGGTATACTTAAAAATAAGGTATCCAGAAGGCTTGGGTAGAGATGTTATAGTCTTTCCCCAAGATTATAAGGCTGGATATACTCAATAATGAGGTATCCAAAAGGCCTAGAAAGAGATTAAATGTAACAAGATGTTACAATCTTTTTTCACGATAAGACAGGTGTACCGGACAAGACCATCAAGAGATTAAGGAAGAAAAGAGTTATTGGTTGCTTGAGGACAAGCAAAGTCAAGAGGGGGAGACTTGTGATGTAACCATTATAGACAAATTCCCAAGATAAGTATACATTTCATATACTTGTAGATTAATGGATATATAATACACTTAGATGTGCATTCAAATGAAGTAAGTATTATTCATTTACAATATTCACAATCTCATGACTAATCGGGTGTATAATGACAGAGTAGGCAGGGTCGAGGCTTCCTCAATGAAGAAATCACAAAGAATCGAAGTCTCTAACATGTTGAAGAAGCCCGTATTAGTTTGCACCTTAATCATCAACAGTTACCCATGGAAAAGACGCTTGGAGGACGCAGCCAGTCAAGAAGTCGCGTATGAAAGGACGCCTGGATAAAGATGCAACCAAGGAGAAATTGCGTCCCTTGTTTTGTGCCATATAAAGGCACTCAATGGAAATAAAGATAATCATGATAGAGAGTTAGGAGAGTAGCGCAGCAATAAGATACAGAATCAAGAAGATCAAATTGACCTTTGAGAGCAATCGGACATCCTACAGGCTGTATGTTCTTAAGAATAAATCAGACCACCAGTCATATATAAATCCGCATAAGATTAGAGGGCATCCAAGATAGAAACATCAAACAAGTTGGCTCTCACACATTCAACAGCATATGTAATATGATCAATTGAAGAACTCAGAAACAATAATTTATTATATGGTGTGAGACCTGCAATCTTAAACTAGTGCATTGCAGACTATATCTTTATATCAGAACTTATAAAAGGATACCTGTTCATTCTTATTCCTATACTTCTAAGTAGTAAGTACCAATCCCATAAAGAAGTGTACTGGTAGTATATCATCCTCAACAATAAAGGCAGAGTTATTAGAATTTATCAGGGAACATCTCAGTATGGCAGGTGCAAAGATCCTAAGCTGATTGGTTTTATAGACTCAGATTGTGTAGGTTCTATTGATGACAGGAAGTCTACTTCTAGGTATGTTTTCAGTTTGGGTACAGGTGCAGTTACATGTACCAGCAAGAAACAACAGGCATCGACTCTTTCCTCGACTAAAGCTGAATATTGGGGAGTTGTTAAAGCATCTTGTGAGGCAGTTTGGATTCAAAGGATGCTTTTTGACATGCGAATGTCTCAAGTAGGGCCTTCCCCCTTGTACTATGACAATCAAGGGGTGCTGAAACTTGCCAAAAATTCAGTCTTCCATGAAAGGACCAAGCATGTTGAACTTCATTGTCATTTCATTTGGCAACTTGTCGAAGATGGATCGGTGTTATTGCAGTATGTTCAAATTGAGGATCAGACTGTTGTTATTCTCATCAAGTCTCTAAGCCCTAATAAGTTTGTCAAATTTAGGGGGCACCTTGGTGTAGTTGATAGATTGACCATTAAGGGAGGGTATTAGATTAATATTTAGATATTTTATTTAATGGTCAATATTGTAAATTAAGATAGTTTATATTCTTTTGTTCACTTCAGTTAGCTTCAATTCTTTTTAGAAACTTCTTTATTCTTGTCATTGTAAAATCTATAAAGAGTGTTTGCCTCTTTCACATTAATACATTGAGATTTTACCATTACAATTCCCTCACCAAGATGGCAATTTGCTCCCTTTTCTCAACCCCTATCCATTTTCGACTTTGATTGTAGTTTTTTTTCACTCAGACACTGACACAATCGGGGTGGTGGCCTAGGTTGCCACCATATTTGAGCTAGTGACCATGTGCACAAATCATTTTCAGATGTTCAAAATCTCAACGTTTTGGCCTTTTTACTTTTTCAAATGGATACCCCAGTTCAAATTTTATAAAGTTGTGTTTTAATTCTTATTTGAACTCACTCTGTAGCTCTCTCACTTGCTTTGGCTTTCTTCCTCATACTCTCTATTTTGAATCTTCTTTTATATTCCTTTGGTTGGAAATTTTGTATTCTCATGAAAGCGTACAAAATTGAGATTTCAACCACAGCACGTGAGTTTGAACTCTCCTAATTAAGGGAAGGCTCCCCCTTTAACTAAATAAAACTAAATGGATGGGACAGCAATCGTTCCTCTTGTTTCAGGAAAGATTACGTTCTTCTCTCTTCACAGAAAAGACACAGTAAATGTTACTAAACTTATTACAACAGCTATGCAGTGAAATTAAGAGAAAGGAAATAAAGTTTCCTGAAAGCACAAAGACTTCCGTTATTTCCTCCGGGACGGGAAAACAATTCGATAAGCACAAAGTCTTGAAGAATGAAATCCTATCAACCTTTTTCAGAACGATTACTTTATGGAAATATACAAGATAAAACAGCTCAAAGACTGTAATTACAATGTATCTTTAAACTACTCTAAATGAGAAATACTTATGAGCACAAAGACTTATAATTCTTCTCTATTTCTAACACTAACTATGAATTCAATTCTCACATTTACAGCACAAAGTCTGCAAATATTTAAATCAAATCTCTTTTCAGCAATCTTCAACAATTCTCAAGTAATCACAATATAATAAAACAAGGATTCAGCTCAAAGTCTGAAATTCCAGCTTCTTGATATCACTTGAAAATTCACAATATTTCACTATAAAGCTCAAAGACTTTATGAGTACAAAATTCTGCAGAGTTTTCTTGCTTGCTAAAAAGATAAAGATTACAATAGACCCCTCAAGTATTTATAGGAGGAAGGTCTGGAGAAAAAGGTGGGAGGATCTCAACAAACTTGAGAAAATCTCTCAACCGATAACTAATTGCGATTGACTTATTCAAAATTACAATCCAAATTGTGATTTGTCTTGTAAGATTTTACATGTAATTACATTTTCGAAAATTGCAAGGAAAGAACACTTGCAATTGCAAAATTTGTTTTTACATATATATTGTCGAAAGTAAAATTACATAAAACAATCTAAAACTTAATTTGTTTCATTCCTATCTTTGAAAGATAAGAATTTGCTGATGATTGTCTTAGCATCAAGCCTGATAACTACGTTGCCATCATCATCCTTAATTGTCCTGGATTGTCTATCAAAGCGTGCTGCACATGCAAGGACGAATTCTGGTTCAAGGGCAGCAACAGGAAAAGAAGCGACGAGATGGATATGACTTCTCAGCAACTTTTGCATATCAGAAGACGTAGATTTCTCAGCCCTTCCAAGAAATTCAGACATATCAACATGCCCTATTTCTGTATCTTTGATCTCATCGATGTTTGAAACAACGTGAGATGGAGAGATCTCATTCTGATATTTGTCGAACTTATACTTCATCTTTTTGCCTGCTGGAGAAGTTGGTTCATCCGTCATTGAACAGGAATCTGCAAGACTGCGGTGAAAACCCCATAAGGTCAGCACATCATCAGCATCAACGTGAGTGGACATGGCGGAACTCAAACCCTAGAACAATGAAATGGATTTTGAAAGAAAGAGGGAAGGCGAATGAAGATGAATTCGAAATGGATGAAGTGGTGGCAGTCAAAAACAGCACGCCTCTTCTTGAAACAGCAAGATAAAGAGACCTTTGGCTTGGATTTGGAATTTCGTTCAAAAAGGTCAACTTTTGTGCTTTTTAAGGCAATTCGGGTTTTTGAGTGACTTTGGCAATTTCGGGATTTTTTGACACTTTAGCAATTTTTGCTTTTGCAATTTCGGGATTTTTATGAACTTTGACAATTTTCACAAAGGCAATCGGGATTTTTTGGAAGTTTAACAATTTTGAACTTTGCAATTTCAATTTCAAATACAAATCCCGAAATTGTATCTTTAGGCTAAAAATCCGAAATGAGACACAAAGTGAAAAGTTATTTTGTGAAAAATAATGATGGATATATGAAGTGGCGAAATGAAGTGAAAGGAATGAGCATGGTATGTGAAATTTTATTGCTGGAAATGAACGGTGAAATGGAAGAAATGCGTTTTAATCATGTAAAGCATTTTTTAAAGGGAAAATGCATTATGTACGAAATATGGAGGTATGTGAGATGGAAGGTAAAATTTCAGTAAAATGGAGAAGGCGTGTGAATGTATATGAGAAAAATGCATTTTTATATAAGGGCGAATGGAGATAATATGGAGATATATGAGTGAAGATGGCGAATGAAATGGAGGAATAAATGGCAGTGAGAGTGAATAACGAAATGAAAGAAAATGGTGAGTAGACAAGTAAATGAAAGAGGCGAGAATGTATCAGGAAAACACGTTTTAGTATGAAGGCGAGCTTTTGAGATAAATAAATGTATTTAAGATAAAGAAAACCAGTAAGAGAAAACGCGTTTTGATAAAACTAGCAAAAATATCAACAAATATACCAAAATAACCATGATGAAAGCGAAGGATAGAAAGAAAAACGCGTAAGAAATAAAAACGCGTTTTGAAACAGTGATAAAAAGTAAAAACGTGGTATGCAGAAGACAATATCATTGATAAATGACAGTAAAACATTGAAAGAAAGAGAGATAAGTGTGAATCATACCTGGAACAAGCTGTAATACGCGAAAATGCAGAGACAAAAACCCTAGACGCGTTGAAGAAGACAGAAAATGGCTATTTACTGGTAAAAGTCCGAATTTGAAGCATTAAGGTCGACCAAATCTCCATAAAATGAGGAAATAAATGCAAAGAAGAATTCAACCAGCTCGAATCTGAGAAGAATCGGATTTTTCAGAAGCTTTGACAATGAAAAATATCATCAAAGTTATGAATCGGGTTTTTTATGAAGCTTTTCATGCTCTTTTTTGCAAAATCGGGTTTTTAAGGCAAAATAACAATTTCACTTTAAACCAATTCGTATTTTTCAGATCAAAAAGCAATTTTCATTTTAACAAAATTAAACTCTTATGAAAAATTCGGACTTTTTATGTCATTTAAGCAAAATCGGGTTTTTAACACATTTTAACAATTTTGCTTTTTTGTCAAAATACAAAGACATTAACAAAATCGGGTTTTTTAGGCACTTAAGCAATTTCGGGTTTTTCAAACACTTTAGCAATTTTGCCTTAGAGTCTAAATTTCCCTATTTGCTGAGTTACTCAGAAAACCCGAATTTGGCCAAAAAGACATTAAAAACAAGTCAGAAATCGACGAAAACGGAAACGTAAGGGGGAAAAAGGGTAGCCCAAAGGTTAATCAACTTGAAACAGAGATTTTCCACCCTTTGCACCTCGTAATGCGTGCCTTAGAGAAGAAAAATCTCAAGTTTTAAGAAAATTTTGATTGGTTACCTAAATTTTGAAACGAGTTAAAAATTTAGGATAACAATTCCTCTTAGTTTTTTGGGTCTTATCTACACCCCAACTTGTTTGCCATAGCCATTGCTAACAACTTTACCTTTTTTCCATTACCAATACCTTGCTTATCATTTGTTATCTATTTATCCAGGTATCCTTTGGTAAATTCACCTCCAAAAACTCCTCCATTGCACAAACAGACATCATGATAGTGTTAGACATCCCACAGTGTTTAATAGGTAGTTGCAGTACTTGGCAGTTTGCGCACCCCGTAGACACCCACTCTTAGCGATTACAATTTTTTAAATTTCCAGTTTGCATAGTTGAGGTTAAAATATACCACCTAGGGGATTGATTGAGGTAGTCTCCGAAGTAGAAACAATTTTTTCTTGTCCACTCTGCAAGTTTCAACTTCAATATCTTCTCATTGGTAAATTGAATCTATAAGCTACATGCACAACAATAATCAATAGAACAATGTGCACTAGTTGTAGAAGTTTCAAATCTCGGTTCACAAAGGAAACTACTGAATCTGGCAGAGAACTGCACAGGGTATTGTTATAAATTTTAAATGCCAGAAATGAAAAGAGATTTTTAATGAAGTGGCGGCATAGTCATCTAGACTTATAATATTCAAATACTATAATATCTCTAATGCAAAATCACACAAAAATTTACAGTAAAATTGTTATTCTATGAACTGTTTTGACAGATTGCCAATTGCAGAAATACAATGTCAAAATCTGAAATATAAGCTAAACCCAAATTTATACTTAATACTCACAATAGTATGGTTGATCAAATGTTAGAAGAGCAAAAACCAAGCTGCTATCTCCTTGATATCCCTCAAGTAACCAAAGGTCAAATATTGTTACCCCTTTAAAGGGGTACAACAACCCAAATAATAGTTAGTATTGTGAACAACTGCTTATATATGAATCGCATCCCTTACTAATAATTTGCAGCTTTCATAAGAGGGATCATAGCCTCCCTAATATAGGTGGCCAGCAACATGTAATTTTTTTTTTTTTTTAATATTAATTGCCACCCATAGAGTAGTGCCTCCGTCAACAATATGCCTGTAAAGACCCTTGCCCAAGTTGGTCAAATTATTACAATTTTTCATAGTTTGACAGATGCAAGCATTTTGTCAAACAATTACTTGTCCGCTTTTATGATTTGCTACCGGAATGCTTTCAAGGTGAAATTGCATGTATTGAACTTTTAGAGAGACTATTCTTCTAGTAACATTAGATTTGCATTCATCTTTACATAGTATGGGAATCATAATGATAAAACATTTTTGAAGATTCATACTTAAGTTTGATACAAAAGTTTGTACAAGAATGGCATTCAAATTACAAACAGTAACTAAAACATTTGTAGATATTCATTGATTATACAAAAATGATCATTCAATAGCAATTACGTGTCTAACCTTATACTCTAGCAAATATATTGTATAATTTTCAATACCACAACAATAGATAAAAGAGCGCCTAAATTTGCATAGTCTTTGTAATAAGGCAACAGGTATATGAAATGCCTTAGCCTCCAAATATTCACGACTGTCTCGAAGTGGGACGATGACCAAGAGGAAGGATGACAGGTTATGAAGAATCCAGATGGCCTTCTGTTGATTGCTTGACCCTTGCTGCAGATAAAAACAAATGCTTATTGTGGAACTGGCACGGCTATCTGGCAATAATGCCAGTGTGGCAGTCAAACAAGAAGTCCCAATGATGCTTTAGTGTGGCTCGATTCTAATTGTGGCATCTCCACATATATGCTCGATATCCTTCCAGAATGATCGCATGACAGTATGAGGCAGTATGAGGCTGTAGTTTCTTCAATATAATGGCAATGGTTGTCTTTGGATCTCCATGCACCCTTAATAAGCGATGTCTCCCTTCAGATGACCATGCACCAATGACAATTGATGGCTTCCATATGTATGTTGAAGTCAACGTCTAAAACGTCTCCTGCTCAAAAAATACAAATAATATCAGCCTCTTCAGAAATCACGTGATAATGCAAATAATGCTTGTGAAAGCTGGCTCAATATTCAAATTGTCACCAGAAGTAGCCGTCATGATATGAATAAGGATATCAATTGAATGCACTGCAATATGAGATAATCATTCAGTTTACCAGTAATAATATGAAATGCCAGCAATAACAATATGCACGACCGATTATAATATGTGAATGCTAGTAATAACATGAGTCGCCTCAAACTGAGATTAGTATGTTATTGTCGAACAAGCCCAAATAACTTCTGAGTGAGTGTTGCGTCAACCAACCATGAAGTTAGAATATTTCCTTTGCATAATCGATCAGGCTGGATAATGACAATATAATCGATCAGTTTGAATAATATTCAATATTGATTGCTTAGATTGGAAGACCAAATTGATTAACCTTGTATATATCGAACTCCCGCAATTTCGTTTCCAAAGGAGACTCATGAAATTGCACAACTCCAATGGCTAGGTTGGATTCGTTTCACCATCGAAACCCATGAATCCTCAAGCCCGAAAGCTCTTAGAGAAATAAATGAAATAAAATCCCAATGATGAATAATTCATTCCCAAATGCACCTTATGTAGCTTCCCGTGAAATAAATGTTCACAAATATTTAAGTATTTGAATATTTACTTTAGGAGGGAAAATAGTGACTATATATTATTTAAGTCCCACTTAAGTCACTTTATTAATTAATTAATCTTATTCATAATATTTTATTTTGGAAGAATAATATTAATTAATCAAGCATTAATTCCCTTAGTTTATTTAATGACTTATGAGAATTAAATAAGTCATTAAATCATCTGGCCTGTCAATTGGAAGGGGACATTACAGTTCTCCCTTCTTGGAATTGCTTGCCCACAAGCAATTGCACCCCTGTATCTTGTAAAATACCATCAAGTTGCAAGTATCTCCATCCAATCTAGTACTCTGTGATTACTCTATTCCTCAACCTGTGGTTGCATCTCTCCAAGAGAATATGAAGAATGTTATGTGAAGTGAGCTTTGGTGGCCAGCTATAAAGCACATCTAGCCCAACGCACACGAATTGAATTCGGCACCATTCCCCAAATTCCGAAATTCTGCTCCCCTTCCATGAATTTTGCCTAAGTAGCTGTAGGAACAAGGACGTATAACCCTCAACCACCAATGCTAAGTCTACCAACAAGTGATGTTTGATATGACCTTGGAAGCACGACCACCTATACCAAGTCCTTAATTGCTCCATTCTGATACAATCATTACCTTGCCAAGAGTTGTGAGGCAACTCATCGTGATCCTTGTGGAATAGTATACCAATTACACCAAAACCTTGAATTCAAAATCATCACACCATCACACCCACTGGAAATGAAGAAATAGATATCTCTCATAGTGTCACCATCCTCAACTATCCATCCCACTCTCAAGATATACCCATCACCATCAAATGTCTCTATGACATGTGCCAACTGCTTTGAAATTTGGGGGGTCCCATACTCCATCAATGAATCTCCAACACAAGTAGACACCTCGAACTCCTCAAAGATGGCTGAATGCCCAATCAGATCCGAATCACAAATGTCTCCATCAACACATGCATGCATATCAGTGCTGGCGGGTCCACAAGATGTATGCTCAACTATCTCATCCATAACCATGACTTGAGCCTTCAATGGGCTCTCCAAAAGAGATGACTCATGATTCCCATGATGCAAACTATGTATACAAACAAAAATTTGTGACTCATACCTCTTCTCATGTTCATGCAAATTGTCATGACTACAAATGCTCTCCATTCTTTTTGCTAAGACAACTCTAGGAGCACCATTAGACATTCCCCTAAAGACAACTTTCTTTCCATCTACCTTAAACTTGAATTCCATGGCTTGGAAGTTTTGTGAATGCTTCCTGTTGATGTGATTTTTATGACCGCACCAATCAGCAGAACAAAGTTGTCTAAAGGTTACTCCATTCTCTCTTGATCAAAGTATTCTGTGCGCTAAGATTGCAAGAAAGTTCGCATGTTCAACTTCAAGGTTCCGAAATACTTGGAATACCCTCAGTTGGTTTGATGTGAATTGCTGTTTTCACGAGGGGACTTACACAATTGTTCAAAAGGTTTG
Organism: Sequoia sempervirens; assembly: GCA_007258455.2. NCBI lineage: Eukaryota > Viridiplantae > Streptophyta > Pinopsida > Cupressales > Cupressaceae > Sequoia > Sequoia sempervirens. The sequence goes on along the minus strand of VDFB02393094.1, from coordinate 24,976 downwards.
CAGTTGACAACAGATTGATGATTTGAAGGGGATTTTGCGCGTATGAATTGGCAATTGGGTAGGCTTTCTAAAACTAACCGGAAATAAGCGGAATATAAATGAGTATAAGGGCCTAAGAAGTTTATGTTCTATTGTAAAGGCAGGACGTGGGACCAATCTCAACAGCTTCAACCAAACTTTGCTTCGCCTCACGCTGGACAACTTACACAAAGTAGGTGCAATCTTCTAAGGAATAGCAAGTAATTTTCAAGTTACAATCCAGCATCAAGATACCGTCAAAACGACGCATACCAAGACATGGATTAGAACTGAAGTTAAGTTTATGAAATGCTCTAGTAGACCACGCAAGGCAAACTTGCCGTCAGCAAGCCGCTAGTGGTATGGAATAAAACGAAGTTGCCTTGATCAATGCCACAAATCCACAGCTACTATCTACTTGCATGAAATGAAAATTGTGCTACTTTAAACTACTTTACGCTACTTGGAGTCGAAGGGATGAAGAAACCTTGCTAGCTATCCATAACAAAGACAAATTTCACCATCAATGAAAAGATCTTCTATTATGAAAGTTTTACACAACAATCTCTTACAAAAGTTTTGAAAGGAAAACTTTCCTTCTTCTCCACACTATGCTAAGCTATCAAACTATCTCTCTGCTCTAGTCTCTAGTCTGATGTCTGATGTCTAATTCTAATTTCTAATTTCTAATGAGTTACAAATGAGGGGGACTCCCCCTTTTATAGATGGCCAAGTCCAATGGACGACTCAGATTACAATCAAATCAAAGGCTCAGAATGAGCCACCTCAGCCCTAACCCTAAAAACCGCCAGAATAGGGAGTGGTACATTAAATGAATCAAAGATTCCCACTCACTCCCAAAATAGTAAAGGCAATTAATGCCCACAATCAGTCTTCTAGAAGATCCTCATCCAGAAGTGCATTCCCATTCTCCTTTTCTCTGGCTGCAAACTCAATGAACCTAGTAAGTACGGCCTGGATCTCCTGAATTGAAATAGGTGGAATGCAATCAAGCTGGAACTCTAGCACCGTGACTGACTGCCCGTGCCGTGTGCAGGATTTTCTCCACGCAACTAAGGCATCCTGTGTACTCTGAATCAAGCTGGAGAAAGTGGAAGTGTTTTCAAAGTCGTCCTGCACAAAGGCCTTCACCTCCGAGAAGAAAGGTGCCAGCCTACTCCTCAAATTATCAGTAGTCACCTCATCGGGATTCAGCCGTCTAGCAAAGATAGCCTCCAAAGTATTCAGGGCTCCATCAACAATATTCATCATAGCCTTCCTGACTCTAGCTGAATCCGCCTGTGCTGCGTCAAAGAAACCATGCCTTGTGATTACTGAAGAGTACCATCTAGAAAAGTCATATCTATCACCCTCCTGAATGACTCCTCCATCAATTAGCATCCGCGAAGGAGTATGTCTCAATGCCTCTAGACGCTGAATGACCTTGCTCTGATAAATAGAAGCATCACCCCAGGCCTGATCGACTGCCTCCATTCGTGCCATAATGCTGGAAGCTTGCTGGAAAGCATGAGCAAGGTCTTCCATGAACTTTTTTGTCTCGGCATGAACTCTTGTAACCCATTTATCTGCTTCCTGTGCCATCTTTCTCAACTCCAACAAGTCGCTAACTGACTCTCTGGATAACTCGGCTGGAAGCTCTATTGCTGGAATCTTTAGCCCACAAGGATGAGACAAGTGCTGCACGTATCCTATCAATGTCTTATGTTCTTTCTTCAATTTCTTATACTTTCCTTCCTTCCTAAACAGTCTATCTTTGAGCGCCTGATAGGAGTTATCACATTCTTCAACAATCTGTGCACCTGTGGGACGTCCTAACTCCAAAGTTGTGACCACATAGTTCTTTGGCACTGCTTCGTCTCGATCACAATCAACTTGTGGCACCGCCATATGAAGGGTGCGAGAGCCATCCTCATCAGTTGATATCTTTGAAAATTTTCATGCCCTCTTCTTTTTTGGAGGCGCGCTGATCCTGTTTAAAAACTCTTCCATCTCTACTGCTGGATCAATCTCCTCGCTGGGGCTTCTTCTCATCCTATCTCTGAGTCAATCAGGTACAACATGCTGTATAACGAATGGCTGCTGTTCTTGTGCCTCCACTTCACGGACTTGTTCAACTTCAATATCATTCTGGCGAGGCTCATCGGCCTCAAGTGGCTGAGTATCTCCTGAAACTATATCATCATCCTCTAAAGCCGCCTCTAACTCATGCTGAAACTGAGGGTCGGTAGCAGTCTCCTCATCACCCTGCTGATCATCCCTAGTAGGCGCATTAACACTCTGGCCAACCGACTCTCTCCGTGGTGGCTGATTTTCTTCATGTACCTCTTGCACTTGATTCAATGCATTCCTTTGATCAGCGAAAAGAGAAACCTCCTGTATGCTTGGAGAACGTGTCTCCAATGGCGTGGGTGATTCAACTACAACTCTTGGAGGCTCCGGTTGAATAGGCTCCTGCTGAACTTGCTCCTTCCTTTGAGGTTCTGGACCTCGAGTGATTTGTTTCTTTCTGCTGGTAGTGGGTGTCTGTGATCTCCCATCAAATTGTAAGTCAACGAAACCGACCTACCCTTTAGTCTGCTCACATGCCTGTCAACCCATGCTTTGGTAAATGTCAAGATTGGAATGGAAAGTGTGTCCAAATCTGCAATCTCTGGTTCTGACCAATCTGGAAGTGGAAGTGGAGTATCTCTCACTGCCTCATAATCTGGATGGAGAACATTCATGTCCTCGCTCACCTGGTTTGGTAGTGGAATGACTTCGCACTCCCTGATCATACTCAATGGCAGTCTAGAGAACATCCTCTTTTTGACTTCATCCTTGTTTGATGCACCAGCCCAATAATCTTCAATATTTGCCTTATGTTTGAATTCTTCTAACAATATCCACCTAATGTTGCTATGTGGATCATAATGCTGTCTACTGGTGTGATAGGAAAAATGAAAGAACTGAAGCTCACTCTTAGCTTCTCTAGCTACCTAAAGTGAAGGTCACACTTTGTCTGAATTACCCATGACAATCGGGAACTCAACTCCTCGCTTCTTCTTTCTTTTCTGAATCTTATCGTAGGCAACTAGTTGCCTAGATATCTCTAACATTAAAATCCTGTTGGTTGGGTACTTAGGCAGCCTATATGGATATGAAGAAAAACCTTGTAGCCTGATGTAAGAAAACTTCGGAAATTGTATAAACCAGCACCCATACCTTTCAATCAATTCTTGGGCTTCCCTCGAGATCCTGTGATGAATACGCTCCTGAAGCGATCTCGTGATATGCATGGTAAAGGCATCATTGACGTGCTTGTAATGAGTAGTGCTTGTCAGGTGCAATTGCGGACAAGCCTCGTGGATTTTGAATTGATGAGAGCCACAACCAACTGGTTCCTTGTATGAAATTCCTCTATATCTCGTCATACGAGCCAACATGTAAATGAGGTAGGAGCCCATATAGAATGTCTTTGTTCTTCTCAAATTGAGGAGCTGCTTGTGCAAATTATCACTAATCATCGCAGCCTAGTCAATGTACTCTTTTCCTTCCAGCACGAGGTTGATGTAATAGAACATCCACGGTTCAAAAATAAAAGCTTGCGGGCAACCTCCAACTCTGCTCAGCATCATGATAAGATCACAGTACTCCTGCTTCAAGTCATCTGATATAATTTTCCTCGGCAGCTTTGTACGAGAGGGCTTGGGGTTGCTCATCCAGCGAGTATTAATCGTCTCTGTACATCTCTCGAATGTAGAAGTATACATTCATTCAACTCGTTCTCTTGATTTGTAAATCATCTTCTTGTGCACTGGAATCCTAAAAGCTTCGCCAATAGCTGCAGGAGTGAGGTTGGCTAACACTTGGCCATCTGGTGACATAATTGATCTGTGGTCAGTCTCATAACAATTGGCGCACTCCATCATTAGCTCCGAGCACTGAATAGCTGGTGGAAATCCAACAGCTGCATATAGTCCACTTCGAATGATGTTGTGCGAAGTGATCGAAGGTTGGTGACTGCCAATCCCCAACATCTGATTCTTGAAAGTCTCCAAGTTGAAAGAGCCCAAATTCGTGTCAACAAGCTTGGCCAACTTCGAAGTAAACTTTGACTCTGGCATAAAAGACTTGCTCAGCTTCTTGATAACAGTTTGCCTGGATGCACCATTGTTGTCCTTGCCAGTTGTTCTTACTTCAGCCATCCTACAAAACAATAAACAGCCATCAGTAAATAACTTAGAAAATAAATAAAATATCATGCAGGGGCTGCCAGTCGACTTTTAAAAACTTGAGAAGCTGCAACATTCATATTCATCTGCAAACCTCACTTCTCCTTCAACAAATTCAAACTTTCAATACTTAGAAAATTTCTAAGCAAGCTTCAGCAACTTCAACTTCAAACTCAGCAACTTCAAACCTTGATAAAATCGTCCACTTTACTTGAGCAACTTAGATTCTTTTAAATTCGAACTTCAACAATCTTCCTCTTTATTAAATCGAATTTCTCACTTGCACTTTCACACTTCAGCTTCAGCAATAAACTTCAACACCAAGTCGAATACTTTCAGCCTCAGCAACTCACTGCAACACTAAACTCAGAGCAAATTCGAATTTCTTCAATTGGTGAAGAGAAATGAAAAACCTTCAGCTCTTATAGAAAAATCGAATTCTAGAAAGAGGCTAAGTTTAGCTAGTACATTAAATCTCCACTACTTCATTTCAAGAATTCGAATTTCCCTCTCTTGCCAATTTCAACACTTGTCACCCGACGCCTGGAATATTGGCCTTCTAGAATTTCAACTTTGACTGGCGTAGTTTAATTCACTTTCAAAAATATTTACTTTAAATTCACCATTTAACAAATTTTACTCCCTAGCCGGAGCTCTGTCATTAAAATTTTAATTTCATTTACCTTTGACTCTGGAAAATTCATCCTGTGAAGAATTCAATCGAAATTATCTAGGCAATTCACTTCAAATTCATCATCTGGAAAATTTATTTTGAAAACACCTCTTATTCAATTTGCCTTAGAAAATTTAAATTTTCCCTTTAGGAAAATTCATAATTCGAGCATCGATTAAATTCTTCATCCTGAAGGTCTTGGTGAAGTGCAGAGGAGTTGGAAATCAACTTCTCATCAAAGATCTTCAATACCTAGAAGAAAATTTTCTTCAGAACTTTTCGAATTCATGGGTATACAACGAACGGGATCATTTAATTTTTTGAATTTTGAACCTTAGAAAAATAAATTTTAACAATTTTAATTCCGTTATTCATATCTGTGAACATTTCTTGTTGCTCTGTCTTGGAATTTTTTTTTTTTATCAACCCGTGCAGCTGACATCATCTGACTCCATCTCCGGCAATTTTGCTCATGTCTTAGAAAAATTTTCTTTCTTGAATGCCTTGGGCACATTTAGCTTGTTATGGAGAATATTTAAATTCCAACGCCCTCTATAGTTTATTCATTACTTGGCAATTTCCAATGCCTTAGCAACACTTACACCACCTTAGGCGCATTTTATATATCTTGGAGAACACCTTAAATTTCAACGCCTAGTACTTATCTCTCCTTTCACTTTAAGCGCATCTCACATTTAGCATCTTAACATCTTGACTTTCTATCTCATGCTTGAGCGCATTTGAGAGGGTGAGAGGGATTTTAAATTTTCAACGCCTAAGATGTGACCCTTGAGCTCCTTCGTTTTTGTCTTTACATGCCTCAACTTAGGCGCATTTGAGCATGAGAGGAGGATGAGATTTTCCCAACGCCTTTGCTTTGACTTTTCCTCTTTGCTAATCTTGGGCGCATATCTTATGGTGAGGTGGATGAAGTTTAATACATGGGCGCATTTTGCCATAGGAGGAGGATGAAACTCTTTGACCATTTTTGACTTTCTAGAGCTTCTTTTGTGGGCGCATTTCCTATTTGCTAGAGGATGGGAGCATTTCATGTATGAAGGGGGATAAACACTCAATGCCCTTTGACCTTTGACTTCCAACATGGGTGCATTTGCTATGTGAAGAAGGATGAAACTTATGCCTTAGGAATTTCCTGTTTTCAACCTTCTCAAAGTGGGCGCATTTTGATGGGTGAGGAGGATGAAACTTCGTACTTAGAAACTTTTTCAAACACCTTGCTTTGTGAGGAGGGCGCATTTTACCCCTGGAGGTGGATGAAACACTTAGAATATTTTCATGCTTGGCTTGCTCTTCAGCTGAAGTAGGCGCATTTTGATGGTGGTGAAGGATAAAGTTCCAGACTTAGCCATTTTTCTCCTTCTATCAGCTTCTCCGTCCTGCTATTTTTAGTAAGTCTTCTGATTTTCATACTTCTGAAGCTCGGAACAATTTGAAATTTTGAACACTAGACCTTCATGACCCTGTCAATCTGTTCTCACTGCCATCTGAGCTGACCTGCTAAAAATAGCATGTTTCTGAAGGTGGTTTGCTATTTATAGTAACTGCTTGCTTCTGATACCTCCACAACTCCGATTGACTTGAAATTTGAATGATCTGCTCCTCACCACGTGACTTTGTTGACACCGGTGCCGCTGCTGATTTACTATTTTTAGCCAGTTTCTGGAACGCCTTACTATAAATAGTAAGTGCTCCGTTTGCCCTCAAATTTTACCAGCGGATAGCCTGAAAGATGCTGATCGTGGTGGTATACATCGGTTTTCGGAAATTCTGACTTTTTACGCCTCATTTTGGGTCCCGAAGCTGAAAACCCTAATTGGTCTTGCATGCATATCAAATGGCCTCCGTTTGTCCTCGTTTTGTTGCATTGCGATCAGTTTGTGATTCTGAAGTGCTGGGAGGCGGCTGCCAGAATGCATTTGCTAAAAATAGTAAGTTCCTGAATAAGTGATTATCTCCGTTTGCATGTCACATCACTGCGTACCTCTCAAAAAACCCATAAAGAATATGCAGACATGCAAAGAAAACCCTGACATGCAAACCCTAAAAATAGCCTCGAAGGCTGAACTCTGAAAGTCATTATCTCACTTTGCATGTTATATCGTCGCGAAGGTCTCTGAAAACCTAGAAGGAATCTCTAGACATGCACCGGAAAACTCTGCGTATAAACTCCAAAATCTGCTCTGGAAGCTGAACTGCTAAAAATAGCAAGTTGTCCGTTTTGGCTCAAAATTTAGTAGTGAGTAGCTTGACATGCTCTGGATGCAGTGTGACTGTCGAAACCTTGAAAATGTTGAAGGAACGCCTGGAATTACACACTTACTAAAAATAGTAAGTGACTGGAATCTGATGAAATTTAGCTTAGAGTCTACTGGAAGCATACTGACAGCAATGTTAATCTCTATTTTCAATTTATTCACCTTGCCTAACTTCAGATTGGCTGGAAAGTTCAATAACCTAATTCTATGGACTTGGCCAAATTTCTCGTTTAAACTCACAGGTGGACACACCTCAGAAAAGGCAGATACCAGAAAAGAGACAGAGACAGAGAGAGAGAGAGACAAAAACAAAGCCCAAAAGACCAGAATAGAGCAAAAATTAGGGGTCCCCATTTTGAATGGGGCGATGTGTGAAAAGGTCACAACATCTGGCAACTCCATGGGAAAGTGTTGAAAAACACTTTAAGAATTGAAGCTTGATTAATCTTCTTCAAACCATCATGCAGAAGAATACTTACTCAAAAGGGGAGAAAAATCGGATATTGGATCAAAACACTTTCATCCAAGACCCTGTGAGTGTGTGCATTCATTCCATCTCTAAACCATCTCGACCTCTGGAATCGGCCGCAACAAGTTATACAAATATCTTAACTTTAAAAGCATCCTGGACATTGCCTCGTTACTAGTCAGGCGTCCATAGCCCCGACGAGGTTGTCGCTACAATTCTCACGAAAATTGCTCCACTGCCGGCCAGGCATCCATAGCCCCGATGGAGTTACTCGTATGTTCCCAAAACCAATATTCAAATTATAGTATTTCTTTCATTCTTCTTTTTCTCTTTCTTTTCTCCGTCAATTCCTCAATTGGCTAGCAGGCACTGAAGCCTCCAATGGGTTTGAGAATTGCAGTGGCGCTGAAGCAAGACGTAAGATTTTCACTTGCCAAGACCTTTCCCAAGAAACCAAAATGACTCAGAATGGAGATAAGTAATGTATTTAAGGTCTTTAGACTCATGTGTTAAAACACAATAATGGGTTAACCTCTCGAGACGAGTTTAATCCAAACTGGATGATGACTAGAGGAAACAACCTTGGCTTTTCAAAATTTGCAAATTCCGGTGGAAAGAAACCATGTTTGAAATTAAAACCATCATCACCCCCTTCGAAATGGGAAACCCTAAAATCCTTGCCCATTCCAGACCAAAACCACTTGAGTGGACAACTCAAGGGAAGAATGCCAAACCAAAAACCCAAAGGGCAACAAACCAAAAACAAAAACGAAACAAAACCGGAAAGCAAACGGGAAAGCAAACTCTAATCTACTATATTACAAAGTAGGCTCTCGGAGAGAACCTAGGAATGGAAATAATGCTTGAGGAACTGTCCGTTGACGGGCAACGGGATATCCTCCCCTGTCAGTGTACGTAGCCTAAATGCATTATCTCCTAGGATTTCAGAAACTTGATATGGGCCCAACCACAATTTATCGAACTTGTCGTGATTTCCCTTCTTCTTGTGGGCCTTGTCCCAGTATAAGACCAAGTCAGAAATCCGGAAAGACTTGATCTTAGCTTGTTTATCAAACCATCTTTTCACCACTGCTTGGTGTTTTGCCAGATTCTCAAGTGCTTCATCTCTTTTCTCCTCTAAGTGCATCAACTGAGACAATCTGGTCTGAATTTGATCCTCTCCTTCGAGATACTCTTGAATGAATTGAAGAGTTGGGATCCTCAGTTGTACTGGAAAAACAGGATTCTGTCCGTAGACCAAGTGATATGGTGATGTTTCCAAGGAACTCTTCGTTCTAATTCTATCTGCCCATAGAGCAAACCTCAGCTGTGTGTGCCAATCTTTAGGATTCTTATCCAGCAGCTTCTTAATGGCATTCAATAAATTCTTATTCGTGGACTCCGCTAGTCCATTCCCTGCGGATAATAATTAGAAGAAAACTTCAATGTGATTCCATACTCAAAGGCCCAGTTGGAGAACTTCAGTGATGAGAAAGTTGAACCGTTGTCGCTAACTAGGGCATGAGGGCATCCAAATCTTGTGACGATATTTTCCTCAAGGAACCTGATGACCACATCCGTTGTGCACTGCTTTAATGCTTGGGCCTTGGTCCATTTGGTGTAGTAGTCTGTTGCTGTCAAGATGTACCTATGCTGACCTGAAGATGGCGGATTGATCATCCCAATGAAATCCATTCCCCACTTTGCAAAAGGTCTAACCTCAATCACTGGCTGCAAGGGCATAGCCGGGTGTTCTCCTCTATTCACTGCTGTCTGACAGATGTGACAAGCATGCTACCGGATCTGCACTGTGCCTCAACCAGCCGGGTAGCGAACCCTATCGGTTCGCTTAGGTACATGGCACGCACTCGCGGGCGCATCTAACGCAGTACCATGCCCGTGATACGCTGACCAAGAAGCCAAGGCACTGGGGCGAACCCCTGAGAACCCATGGCCCAGCACTTAAAAAGTGGGCCCAAAAGTGAAAAAAAAACAATTTTTTAATTTCTATTTTGCCTCAAAACCCTAAAACGACCCAATATGAGGCCTTTCAACACTAAAACATTTCATTTTTACCTCTCATTTTGCTCTCTCCATATTTTGTGTCCATCTTAGCATTTTGAAGGGAGGTGATTGCATTTGAAGGAGATCGATTGTGGAGTGGCAAATAGCTTCTACAAAGGAGATTTAAGTGTTCAAGGTATGCATTTAAACCCTATTCTTCAATCTTTTGATGAATTTTTTTAAGTTTCTTAGTTTTTGATGAATTTTTTCAAGTTTGTGAATAAGTTTTTCAAATATTTTTTTTTTTTTCATTTTTTTTAGAGATTGCAACAATGGCCAGTAGTCAAAGTTCAGTGGGTGGGGATGGAAGCCAAAAGTTCAAAATTGATAAAGGATCTCCTTTATGGAGACATACCACACGAATTTCACAAATTCCTGGAGGTGGGGGTTTGTTTGGAAGTGTAATTTTTGCAATGTACAATATAATAGCTCCTACTACCGAGTGAAACTTCATTTTATGGGCCCTGGTGGTAAAGGGATTAATATGTGTGTGGGCCCAGATAAGAAGGGGTTTTCTGCTGTACAAATAGCAGCATTTATAAAAGAACAAGAAGATGCTGACAATTCAGTTGCAAGAGGAAAACAAACTAGTTATAGTTCTGGAAAGAAAAAACAAACATTACCCACTCATCAGATAGTTAGGCCCTCTAGACATCCCTTCTTGTCTATACCCTCTACGGAAGAAGAAGATGAAGAACCAGAAACCACCACTCGCAAGAGAGGTCCATTAGAGAAAGCATTTAAAATGGAGGCAAGAGATATTGTTGAAGAAAAAATTGCACATTGCCTCTATGCCAATGGTCTTCCATTCAACTTGGTGAGATCACCATATTGGAAGGACATGGTGTCAGCAATAAATAGTGCACCTCCTGATTTCACAAGTCCTGGGTATGAAAAGGTGCGTACCACCTTATTGCAAAAAGAGAAGAAATATGTAGAGGCCCAACTAAAACCAATTAGAGATTCTTGGGTTGAAACAGGTGTATCTATTGTTTCCGATGGATGGAAAGATTGCAAAAACCGTCCATTGATTAATGTTATTGCAGTGTCCCCCAAGGGGGCAATGTTTTTGAGGGCGGTTGACTGTGAAGGGGAAGTGAAAGATGCAGTGTTCATTTCCAGGATTCTCATTGACTTCATAGAGATGGTGGGTAGTGAAAATGTTGTCCAAGTAATTACGGACAATGCAAAAGTTTGCAGGGCTGCAGGTGCTTTGGTAGAGGCCAGATATGAGCACATCTTTTGGACACCGTGCACCGTACACTCCCTCAATTTGGTGATGCAAGCAATTGGCACCCAAATAGAGTGGGTGAAAGAAATATACCAGGAGTCTGAGGAGATCCAGATGTTTGTGACAAACCACCATATGTCACAAGCAATTTTCAGAACTTTTCAACATTGGAATTGTTGAAGGTAAATTTTAAAATTTAATATATTTAGTTTCATTTATCATTTATGTCTTGTTTTACATAATTGAATAAAATAATTTTTTGCATTATTTACATATTTTAAATGTGTTATTAACTTACTATTAACATGTTCTTAGGTTGCCGAGACCCGGTCTGCATCTCACACAATTGTTCTGAGACGACTTGTGAAGGTGAAAGATGCATTGAGTCAAATGGTTATTAGCAACCAATGGGGTATATGGAAGCAATCAAATTCAGAGAGGGCCCAAAAAGTCAAGGCATTGATCTTGAATGATGATTGGTGGGATCGTGTGAATTATGTATTGGAATTCACCGAACCTATCATGTCTATGCTTCGGTTTGCTGATACAGATGAACCATGCTTGGGGGATGTCTATGATAGCATGGACACAATGTTGGAAAAAATAAAAATAGAAATACAAAAAAAAGAGAATGATCCTGAAGACACCTTGTACAAAAGGGTGGAAACAATTGTTCTTCATCGTTGGAACAAGATGACAACTCCATTGCACCTCCTTGCATATGCCCTATCTCCGAGGTACTATACCACTGAAGTACTTTCTATCCCAGGGAGAATACCTCCATATAGAGATGCTGAAGTTGCTAATGGGTACAAGACGACATTTAGTAGAATGTTCAGTGATCCAGAAGTGCATGCAAGTGTCATGAGAGAATTTGGAATGTTTTTCACAGGAAAATCAAAAAATCATAATGCTTCTGCTAAGTTAGAGTGTCATGTCCCCTTCTCAGTGACATCTCTCGGAGCACAGGATTGGCCTATCATACGACCCTCGTAGGCTAATGGACTGGATAGAGGGTCATTTTGGAGCTTGGCTCAGCTTCAGTTGGCGAAGTTTGATCAGTAGGCTTTCGTTTGGGCTCGATCGGAGACTTCTTGCAGAAGTTGCTATTTTTAGCAGTTCCTGGCAGGCAGCGTGGGACCCCTGCTATTTTTAGCAGTATGGCTTTGGCAGTGTTCAGAATCACTTCAGTGTTCGTCAGCTTCAGACGGATCAGTCATCGGATGAGTAACGAGGGAGATATTAATATTTAATTATATTAATTAAATATTAATTATTTGATGATTATAATATAAAGTTATAATATTAAATTATAACTTAAGTGATTATTCTTGAGGGGGTCGCCATCATCAGAAGGGGCCAAATTGATCATTATAAATTATTATAAAATATTTGGCTGAGACTATGGAGAAATTAAAAGATTAAAAGTTGAATATTTTATTAAAACCCTATTATTGAGGAAATCGCACTTTTGAGAGATATAGTGCATTTGCATTGGGTTTTGTGCCATTATGAGATTATTGAGAATTGAAACTGATCAACTTTGATCTGAGCAAGAGACTTTAGGGTTTCAAGTTCGAATTCCTTGGGGAACGAGCCATCTCCATCGGAAGCAATTCAGAGGGTGTGAAATAACACTTGATTTATTGCAACAGAGGTTTCTTCATTCAGGAGGAATCACAGAGCTTCAGAGTTATTCATTTATAGAGTTTCAGCATAGTTTTCATCTAGGATCACATTGCAAATCTAGGCGCACCTTAATCCAGAGACTAGACACAGAAATCAAGAAGGCCGTACATTTATTAAATGTTGTTTCTGACATCAGGCCGTACTTGTACCAGGCCGTACTACTTCATATTGAGCCGTCTTCTTGCCTAGAGGAGAAACGCCTACCTTATTGGCTTTATATCTTCACCAGAGTGGCACCCCTGCATCTGGAATCATACGCCATCATTATTCTGAGGGAGAAGATACTTGTTTGCATCCGTATTGTCAATACATCAGATCAGATCGCTGCTTTTTACCAGGTTTTTCATAAATATCATTGTTTTTTTTATTTGCATGCAATTGGGTTATATTGTAATCATCTTCAGAAGATTATATATAAGACAAGCTTCAGTATTTGCTATAGACTCTATAGTTCTCAAATACAAATTATTTTATTGCATTTATTCTGTATTTCTTGCAAAAATCGCAATCTTCATTTATTGCTCAAAAACACAAAAACAAGCAAAAAATCAAAATCCTTCAAAAAAATCAGAAAAACAGTCAGATTCGGAGAATAGGGGAAACTAGGGTTTCTACAGTGGTATCAGAGCTAAATCCTGCCATCCTGAGGGTTTAGCCATCATATGCAGCCAGAGGAATTTGAAACATACAGGTACTATACTCGCAGACGTGCCTTGATTGAAAGGCAACGCAGTTTGAGCAGGCAGCCAGAAAACATGGCTGACAGGAATGACAGGGCTGACAGAACAGATGTACCTAGGACAGAGATCCCACCTAATAACAGAGATCAGGACGATGCAGAGGTCTTGCATGCACTCAGAGATCTTCGTGCAAGACAACGGCGTTCCAATGATGTATTACAGCAGGTGGCAGTAGCACTGCAGAGATTGGGTACTTCGAGGAGACCGTCACCACATCGTGACGATGACAGGAGTGATGCAGGGTCACGGAGAGCTCCTAGGACAGTGTCACGGACAGCAAACAGGCCTACCAGGCCTACATTTGTGAGACAGGAGGCCGAGGAGGTCGATGCAGATGAGGATCATGAGGAGTTGTTCGCTGATACGCTTATGGCAGTGAACGAGGAATGGGAGTTGGTACCTCCTGCAGTCAGAGAAAGGCTTTCTTTCGACCGTTTTGTCACTCAGAGATGAGAGCATCATAGAGGTCGACAGGATTGGAGGCCTAGATATCAGAACAATGACCTAAAACATGCAACAAACAGGCTTAATCTGGCGATGTTTGATGGTAGTGGTAAAGTGACAGCTTAGGCTTGGATTAGTAAGCTGGACACTTTTCTTACATTGCGTCCGATGGCAGAGAGGGATGCAATCAGGTATGCGACACTACATCTGGAGGGAGTTGCTTATGATTGGTGGCACCACGGTATGGTGACGCTACAGCATGACAGGATCACTTCATACCAGGAGTTCGTAGACAGATTGGTTGAGAGGTTTGATAGGAAGGATCCGGAAACCTACTTCAGAGACTTGGCACAGTTAAGGCAGAGTGGCAGTCTAGAGACTTATATCAGTGACTTTCAGAGGCTATCCGTCATGGTTTCGAACATATCAGAGAGGCATTTGGTAGTACTCTTCATGGAGGGTTTGACAGAGCCATTGAGAGGCTGGATCAAAGCCTTTGATCCTCCGTCATTACAGGAGGCGATGAAGAAAGCACGAAACATGGAGTTAGCAGCTCCGTCGAGTAGATTCAACTCCAGAGGTTCTTCATCATTCAGGGATAACAAGGGCTTTAACAGAAATAAGGATAAATCTGATTTTAAGAAAGAAAAATCAGACTTTAAAAACGATTTGAAAGGTAAATCAGCAGCTCCACCTTTGGATCGTGAGGCCCTTAATGACCTTCGCAGGAAGAAGCTTTGCTTCTACTGCAAAGGACCATATGACGCCAATCACGATTGTCCTCTAAGACCTAAGGGCAAGGCAAATCGTGTGATGTAGGCGTATTATGAGGACTCCGAATCAGAAAATTCCGAACAGCAGGAGCATTCCGATGATTCAGAGTCAAAGGCTCCAAAGCCTAGAGCAGAGACAGAGCCCGAGCTTCAGATACAAGAGGCCCGTTTATCTAGCATCCAGCAGGAGGGTTCTTTCCGGATTCGTGGTGTGTTAGCAGGACAGAGGGTCGTTACCCTATTGGATACAGAAGCCACGCATAATTTCATAGATGCTAGATTCGTTGAGAAACGTGGACTCATCACTGAAGAGTTCGAGGGCATTAGAGTCAAAGTGGCAGATGGATACACTTTGAGATGCGAACGCATGATAAAGGATCTCCCTTTACGCTTGAACAATTATGAGTTCAAGGCAGATTATTACGTTGTTAATATGGGGGACATTGATTTGGTCTTGGGAATGAAATGGTTACATTCATTGGAGGAGGTCACCTTCGTCTCAGGGACATGGAGATCCGTTTTGAGGTTGACAGGAAGACTCACATACTTAAGGCAATTCGGGACAGCGACCTCAAAACAATTTCTTTTCGCCGGATGGAGCGGCTCATGCGTCATGACATGGTAGAGTGGGCTGCCTAGTGTCATTTAGCACCTATACAGGAGGGACAGCAAAAGACAGAGTATCATCCGGACATTCAGAAGTTGAAAATCAAGCATGACAAGGTGTTCAGTGATATTCCGCCAGGTAGACCTCCAGACAGAGGCATAGAGCACATTATTGAGCTCGAGGAGGGTGCTAAGCCCGTGATGATAACTCCTTACAGGCATCCTAAAAGATTAAAGGATGAGATAGAAAAAACAATAAAGGAGTTACTTGCTATGGGTCACATTCGACCTAGCAAATCACCGTTCGCTTCTTCGGTTGTTTTGGTGAAGAAGGATGGAACGTTACGTATGTGCATTGATTACAGGGTCCTGAATAAGAGGACAATCAAGAATAGATACCCGATACCGAGGATTGACGAGCTTATTGATGAGCTCCATGGGGCATGTTATTTCACTAAAATTGATTTACGGTCGGGGTATCATCAGATTAGAGTCCGAGAGCAGGACATAGAGAAGACTGCCTTCAGATGTCATTGTGGGCACTTCGAATTCGTAGTGATGCCATTTGGGCTCACTAACGCGCCAGCCACTTTTCATTCTACGATGAACAGGGTTTTTCATTCATTGCTGAGGAGGTTTGTATTGGTCTTTTTCGATGACATCCTTATATATAGCAGGACTTGGCAGGAGCACTTAGCTCATTTGGAGACAGTGTTGAGTATCTTGGAGAGGGAGTCCTTGTACGCCAAGGAATCCAAGTGCGACTTGGGAATGACCGAATTGCTTTATCTAGGTCATATTATCAGTGCAGATGGAGTGCGCATGGATCCTGAAAAGATCTGCGCAATTATTGATTGGCCTACACCGGCAAACCTGACACAGTTGAGAGGGTTTCTCGGTTTGTGTGGATTCTACCGCAGGTTTGTGAATGGTTATTCACGACATGCAGCCCCGATGACAAATTTATTGAAGAAGGGGGCATTTATTTGGACTCCTGAGGCACAGGAATGCTTTGATAGATTCAAGGAGTTGATGACCACATGCCCAGTGTTAGCACTTCCAGATTTTACGAAGCCTTTTGAGCTTCAGTGTGACGCATCAGGTGAGGGCATTGGTGCGGTGCTTATGCAAGACAAGCACCCGATAGTGTACGAGAGCCGCAAGCTCAGAGGACCCGAGAGACTATATAGCATTTATGATAAGGAGATGCTCGTGATCATGCATGCCTTAGCAAAATTCAGGCAGTACCTTGTTGGCAGCAAATTTTGCATAAAAACTGATCATAACAGTTTGAGACACTTTTTAGGGCAGCGAGATCTTAATGACAGACAGCAAAAATGGGTCAGTAAGTTGCAAGCTTATGACTTTGATATCTCATATATCAAAGGTACACAGAACGTAGTGGCTGATGCACTTTCACGTAGACCGTATTTGAGCACTATGGTTCATATTTCTGAGGATTGGAGGCATATGATAGTGGCAGAATATGCCAAGGATACTTGGGCCTCCAGCATTGTTGAGGGATCAGCGGTCGATACCAGGTACACACTTGTAAATGACTTGATCATTTACAAGAACAGGATATTTTTGATCCCAGGTTCTGAGGTGAAGAACATTGTTATGCGGGCCTTTCATGACATGCCTACAGCAGGACATCCCGGATACTTTAAAACTTACAGGCAAATACGGGAGAGGTTCACATGGAAAGGACTCAAGGGAGATGTTCTTCAAGATAAAGCGCTGGAGGCCTTGTTTGTCGCGTAACGCTGTGAGAACATGTACCGGGTGTGCCTATCGGTACACTCGACCTCTCGACACGGTGAAGTGGGAATGCCTGTCGATGGACTTTATTACAGGCTTGCCTAAAGCCCAAGGGCGTGATTGCATTTATGTAGTTGTGGATCGGCTTACGAAGTATGCCCACTTCTTTCCGATCACCACGGCTTACACAGCTACACAGGTAGCTGAAATATTCCGAGCCAAATTTTTCGTTTTTCAATTTACAAATTACAAGCAGTGCACCCGTTAAGGTTAGAGGAGAAAACCAAAACGTGCAAAAAGCAACTCTAACCAGAATGGCGCCGATGATGGCGAGCATTGGTCAGAGGATCTTCCTATTCTAAATGCAGGAAAGAACTCAACGTCAAGTATGTGCTACCCAATCCAATGCGGAGTGAGGGGCGACCATATGACGGAGTGAATACAAAGCAATGCTTGAAAGGAACTACTGAAAGTTGAAACACTCAACACCCAAAATGTGCTTGCTGACCCAAAGTGGGTAAGTAGCGACCATAGGGCGGAGATGGACTACATACAATATCAAGTGCTGAAAGAGAAAAGAACATTACAATTTGATAAGCAAGAACTTAAATGGCTGCCAGTACTACTGCCAGCATACAATTTGAAAGATGACAACTGGCTATCAATTATAAATCAGCGTATGTGTAGTTTGCAACAATATTAGTAATCCCGTTGCTGAGAAATGAAACTTAAATGGAGATAGAATTTGACATATCCAACCTTGTCCAAGCTTGGCAAATCCTTAATGAAGTCTCCACAACGCTTGAAGAATTCTCACCACCATCCGATGAAGAAGTTGCAGATTTCTCCCCACTGTATATCAGACCTGCACCTTACAGTGAATAACCAGCAACATATAGAACTCTTGAATTGCTCGGAACTCCCTTAATACTTATTCAAACAACCTGAGACTGAATGCAAAACATACATATGATGGAGGCGCTCAAACCCAAACCAAAGAACAGACCTAAAATGCAAGGATTATTTAATGCACGAATTCCAAGAGAACTGAAAAGTACGACTCAACCAGGAAGGGCGATTTCTTTATTAAAAATTCAGATCTGCTTCAAAAAATCTATAAACTTGCATACATTGGCGCCTAGCCTAGAAGGATGGAATGGAACAATACCCACAATGGATTTTTTTGTCTTTTTGGATTTATAAGTAAAACATCAAATCTGCTAAGCTAAAATGCTACAACCAGAAATCTCTAATATGCCAAAACTGAACCTAAGATGATAAATACGGATTACAATGCACAAACTCCAAAGCACTCACAAACTGAACTAAGAATCATCACTAGTCGTTGTCTTACAAACGAGAAGAGATGCCCAAGCTAGGAGGCCTTCATTCCTCGAAGCAGTCCCAGAGCCAATCCGGCAGCATAACAGTATAGTCGGCAAAAGATCCAGAAATGATGCACAAGACTTCTTTTTATAAGTTTCGTTTGACTTCACGAAACCCTAAAATCCAACTCAAAGTTCAAACCCTAACTCTTCCTTCAATATGGCGTCCTTTTCACCTTTAGCTCAATAATCATATTTTAATTAAAACATCACCTTGATAAATGCACCCCAATTAATTTGCTTTGACTTAGGAGAACTCATCAAATATTAAATATAACCTTAATGAAGGCGCCACCCTTTGAGTCCACCTTTTAAAATAGCATTAAGTCATTCGACTAGGCCAAGGTGATAAATAACATTTTAATTATAATGTTATTTTTAAGTGAAATGAGCTCGACTTCCCAGAACTGCATTCTGAAGCCCAAAATTGAATACGCCACTTGAGTCAACTGAAGGGGAAAGTCAACTGCCTGATACCATCCTGTTTACTGCCAAAAATAGAGTTTACTAAAAATAGTAAATTCTAGAAAATGCTCTGAATGCCGAGATGAGCATACCCCTGCGAAGCTCTCTGAAAACCCAGAAAGACTCTGCCATTGAATCCATCATCTCTGAGCAATGACCTCCTCAAAAATAGGAAACCCTAATTTAACTTCCGACTAGCCTTCGGGTTCCCAAAGAAAGGCCAACGGTCACTGGAAATGTCAGGTTTGAGAAGGGGACATTACAAAGAGCAGCAGGTATTCTTCAAGTAAAGGTATTCGGGACCATGGGTTGCCTCTGCAGCATCGCGGAGCTACAGATATAGTAGGTTCTCGAAAGTAACTTCTCGCGTGAGGTGGCTCAGACTTGTGGGACTCGAAGCTCACTCCCAGCACTGGCTACCACCCCACTAAGCGGGCGCATCGAGATTGTGAACAAGTGGGTGGAAGGTTACCTCTGAAACTATATAGCAGGGCAGCAAAAGGCGTGGGTCAAATGGATACATTTGTGTGAGTATTGCTATAACTCGACATTCCATATGACCATTCAGATGTTACCCTTCATGGCGTTGTACGGGTATGAGGTACCGAGTTTCCTTGATTTGCTACTAAGCACAATAGAGTGCCGAGTGCAGGAGGTTGGTTGCAGGAGAGTCAGGACACTATGAGGGCTCTCAAGGAAAATATAGCCAAGGCACAAAATCAGCAGAAACAGTATGCGGATCAGAAGAGGACGGAGAGGCATTTCGAGGTTGGTGACATGGTTTACCTCATGCTGCAGCCCTACCGTCAGTCCACTCTTAGGAAGAGTGGGTCGGTAGCTTAAGCTATCGCTATTACTTCGGCCCTTCGTGATCCCGAGGAGAATTGGCGAGGTGGCTTACGAGCTGAGCGCCTTAAGAGCAGGTACACAATGTATTTTCATGTATCACGCCAAGAAGGCTTGGGACACCGTGGTTGTACCGCTCAGCTTCTACCTCCCTAGATGATGAGTTGATGGCACCGAAGTCCATCCTAGAGTACGTGGAGAGGCAGCTGCATGTGAGGACTATCGTGTGGAATATCCGTGAAATGGAGATTTGCCTCGCTGAGGATGCTACATGGAGAGCTGAAAATGATATTCGCTAAAGATCCGCATTGAGATTGCTTGAGGACAAGCAATTTCGTGAGGGGCTGACTGGCCATGTCCCTTCTCGACATCTCTCAGCACGATTGGCTCATCATACCCACCGGTGAAGCCGATAGATCGGATAGAGGGTCATCGTGGAGCTTTGGGCTCAACTTCTCTGGACAGAGTTTGATCGAGGGCTGCTTTGGCTCGACGGAGACTTCTGTTGAAGTTGCTATTTTAGCCTCGGGCCACAAGGGGACGCCTCGCTATTTTAGCAAGATGTGGGATTTGGTAGCTGCTCGTAATCACTTCAATGTTCGGCCGCCTCGTGACGACTACCATCTATGGGATGAGTAATCTAGAGAAATATTAATATTTAATTGTATTAATTAAATATTAATTATTTGATGATTATAATATGCCATAATATTAAATTATAACTTCTAAGGACTCGCTTGAGGGGTCGCCATCATCGCAGAGGGCCAATTTGGCACCACCCCATTATGTGCATTTGAGCTGAGACTATTGAATAATTAAAAGGGAAAGTTCGAAATATTTTAATGAAACCCTATCTTTGTGGAAATCGCACTTTTCAAGAGATAAAGGGTTTTGCCTTGGGAATTGTGCCATTATGTGATTATTGAGAATTGAAATTTATCAACTTTGATCTGAGCAAGAGACTTTAGGGTTTCAAGTTCGAATTCCTTGGGGAACGAGCCATCTCCACTGGAAGCAGTTCAGAGGGTGTGAAATAACACTTGATCTATTGCAGCTGAGAGATTTCTTCATTCAGGAGGAATCACAGAACATCAGAGATATTTATATTCAGGGTTTACTGAGGAGTTTGCATTCAGAAGACTTTCATTCATCTAGGCGCACTTATTCTGGAGATTTGGAGAGCTGTAAAGAAGCCGTACATTCATTAATTGCTGTTCTTGACCTAGCCATACTTGTACCAGGCCGTACCCTTTCTGTATACTGGCCGTACCACTTGAAGGGAGCCGTCCTTTTGTTCTGGAGAAAACGCCTTTCCTTAAGGTCATATTGCATCATTTCTGGAGGCGCCTAAGCTTAGAGATCTTATCCGGAGCACCAGACGGAAGGAGAAAGTAATTTATTATTTCTGCCGTACCAGCTACAGCAGTTCATTTATTGCAGCCAGATTGCCAGGTTCTTAATAAAATTTCATTGTTTTTTTGCTTGCACGCAACTGGGTATTTTTGTAATCATTTCAGAAGATCAAAATAAATATACTGGCACCCATATTCCATCATTTCCAGAGTTATTTAATTTTTATTGAATTTATTTCAAATTTCTAGCAAAAATCGCATTTTACCATATTCATGCAAAAACCCAAAAATCACAAAAAAAAAACAAAACTTCAGAAAAACTTTAGAAAAACAGTCAGAGACAGAAGAAGGGGAAACCTAGGGTTTCTACACAAAACAAATTAATGGCATAATCTTCAAGCAAGTTGAGAAGATGATGGATTCTTCTGAGGTATGGAGAAGTTTAAAGGTTGAAGTGGAATAGTTATGAAGGACATTTCATTACTTATTTCTTGCCTATGATTAAAAATTGTCGTGAATGAGACGAGGCTACAAAAAATAAGAAAGATTTATAGGTGAAGAGGAAGTATTGAGAGCTCTGGTGTATTAAAGAAACTGCTTATTTAACTCAAGAACGCGTTGAAGTTGAATGTATTAGCTATGAATGAAGGTATCGATTATAACAAGGAAATATTAATATTTCCATGTAATTGATGTTTGTCATTTAGCAACTTTGGAGGCATTGTATGAGTTAGAGATATTCAAAATTAAATTTTCAAAAATAAATCAATATACAATTTACTAGAGCTGCAGCCATCCAAAATGATACCATAATTAATGTGGTAAGGGGTTGGATATTATTTGATGTCGTGGAGTTGATTCTTTCAAGGAGGCGCTATCTATTACAAATTCCTTTCGCTTGAGACTCATTGGAAGCAACCACTTGTTGTGGAAGCTAACATTCAAAAGGTCCATGTAGCTTCTTGAATATTTTAAATTAACAGGTTTGGAATATCATTCTACCGGACAAAGGAAGTTCAATATTTTGGGAAAAATCGACTTATAATATTAGTGTGAAGGGTGCTGCTTATTTTAATAGCTATCACCTCAGTTTCAAAGGAGTCTTTGAGAATTTACAGACATTTGAGTCTCAATCAAAAAGATGTTATATCAAAGCTTTGTCGTCATTTTGAACCACCACCCCAGTTTAGCTAGCTACGTCATCCAAGTCAAAATAGAGCCAACACTATAAGGAAATGTATAACAAGAATAAAGATTAGGCAAAATAATTCACTAAGGGAGGCGAATTCACTGACCCTTAGGCGTTGAAAATTAAGAGCCGCTTCATATCGTTAATCCATGATCAAGTGCTAGTCGTGCAAGCAGTCTGGTCTGGCTGAAATCTTAAATCTTGATCTCTGTATCAAGTATTGGAGCTTAATATTTATATCAGGTCAGAAGTTTGCATTGTTGTGTTTACTTGTGGAATCTAATGGACAATATTCTGAAATATATATGTTTGAGATGTCCAATGTCATTCATGTGATATGTTGATTTATTGCTGGCAATATAGATGTCTACATTTCTTGTATTTACATTGGTGAAGATTTTCTATGTTGATTGATTTGTAAAAACAATTGCCAAATATTGAACTCAAAATTGGGAAACAAGTTTAGTTTTACCTTTAGCCAAACTATTTGACAAAATGCCTGAATAGTGGTAGTCTCATAATTGAAAAAAACATTGGTTAAGGAAAGCTCAGAACAGGGTAGATCATTACAGTGATATCAAAGCTCAGAAAATCCCTGCCATTCTGTTGGGTAATTCAGCGATTGGTGTTTGAGCTGTAAATTATGGCTTCATCAAGTGACAAAGAATTGGGTAAGAAACTTTATCTTGCAGGTAAGAAATTTGAACACCTACCTCAATCAAAAAGGGTTCTTCTTAGCACTTTGGAGGAAGTAGAAGGGTGTTTATACATGGTAGATTAGTCACCTTCCCAATCATTGCAACTAGCTTTGACTCCAACAGTGCATTCTCTAAGTAAGCCAATGTTTATGAGACATCATGATAAAGATGTGAGACTTGTAGTCACCAGTTGTCTTAGCGAGTTTATGAGGACTACAACTCCTGAGGTTCCTTATGAAGATGGCATAATGAGGGAGATTATACAGTTGATTGTTGAGAGATTCCATGGATTATCTGATGATCGAGGCCCTTCCTTTGGTAGAAGGGTTAAGATGTTAGAAGTGATTGATTTAGAATGTAATGATCTTATTCTTCAGATGTTCCATTACTTCATAGCATCTATCAATAAGGATCATGGAGAAGCTATTTTCTCTTATATGTAAACCATTATGGCCTTACTCGTTGATGAAACTAATTTTCAGCCGCCCGTGTCTATGTTGATGGCTATTTTGAAGCAAGAACAGGATGTCTTTGTAGCTGCTTATGAGTTGGTTAGTAAAATGTTCGAACAATGTAAGGGAAAGCTGAAACCTTTTTGGGTTAATGAGGAACAAGCGGATGAAAAAAAATTAAAACCGTGGATGAAATTCCTTCTAAACATAGTGCTGTTCAAATTCCAAAATATGAATTATGCCATGACGATGTAGCTGAAATTGAGAGCCATGATATAGAAGACAAATCCGAAATTTTATTACATGAAGTTGAGATTGATCATTCACCCAATGAGACATGTGAAGTGAAGATACAGATGAAAGTCTCCAAAGATATGATTGTTGCAGCCCTATCACGCTTTGACCACATACAAAATCTTATTGAAGATCTTTTTTGGAAGGCCCAAATTGAGAGAAGAAAAAAGGGTATTGAAGGAGGAACCCCTCTTGCAGATTTACAGGTAGTCAAAGAAAATTTGAGGACTTTGAAATCTGATTTTTTGAGCTTACTTTTGGATAGAGATTGTTCCATCAATCTTGCAGAAAACAGTTTGGGTGCATTGAATGAAAAGGTACAAGAAGTAGATAAGCTCACCTTTGAGCTTACATCTACTAAAGAGTGTTTGGAGAGTACTTAAATGGCTCTTCAAGAGGCTGAAATTCAGTTAGCTGATGAAAAACAATCTTTGGAACAAGAAATTGGGAATGGTGTTGGAAAAATCAAGCAAGCACTAGATGAGTTTGATGGGCTTTATATTGATGCTGATTTAGAGCAACCTTCCAAGTTGATAAGAACAGAGTTGGAACAGCAAGCTGATCAATTGAACCAAGTTGATACAAACTCTTTTCAGATTACACATAATCCTCTCTTTGAGTGGGATGCATATTCCACTTTTGATAATCCACTATTCGTGTGGGAGGACGAAACCATTTCTAATTCAAGTGGTGTGGTTGATGAAGACTACAAGATATGGGATCCAGGTAAAACTAAAGATTAGGTTGATGAAATGGGCTTTACGCAAAATTGCAGATTTGAAGCTGTTGTTCACTTTTCAATCAGCCAACACATGGTTTTTGATATTTGCATTTAGATGGTTTGGTCTATATTTTCAGTCAGTAAGTGGAGTATGTATCAGTGGGAGTTTAATGTTGATGTTGGTTCTATAATTGAGAAAGACTCTTCAATCAGATTTTGGCTCACAAAACCTATGCATATAAGAAGTTTCTTTCATTGTAACTGCTGCTCCAACAATGTAATCCTGATTTTTACAAAATTAGCTAGTGAGCTGATCAATTTTCAGTATTTGTAGATTATGTGGCAGCGAAATGTGGAAGAATTTTCTGATATGATTCAATTATTTCATATTTCCACATTGATGAGTGATGTTTATGACCATCCTTTCAAGTTGTTGATTTATGTATTTCCAGATGTTGCTTTGATGTTTTCAGCTTTATGGGTAA
Organism: Sequoia sempervirens; assembly: GCA_007258455.2. Taxonomy (NCBI): domain Eukaryota; kingdom Viridiplantae; phylum Streptophyta; class Pinopsida; order Cupressales; family Cupressaceae; genus Sequoia; species Sequoia sempervirens. The sequence continues at coordinate 113 of VDFB02393094.1, read as the reverse complement.
CTTGAAGTCCTCATGGATATTATTTTGGCATTTGGAAATTGAATCTTCTTGAGATGCTATCAGTTGGTATTAAAGAAATAGATTCTATGACAACTTATTCTAGAGTTGTTTAT
>VDFB02393093.1:0-11951 GCA_007258455.2 Sequoia sempervirens | reverse complement strand
TGATGTTTGTACCTCTTGTGGAAGCAAGCTATGAAAAATCACTGGAATTTTGGGCAGTGAAATCTTAGAATTTGGTTGCTACAGGAAACATTGTAGATGACTACCATTTGGATTAGATAAACTACCTGTATCAAAGTTAAACTATAGAATTTGAAAAAGAAAAGCGTCCTCACTCTGAAGTTGTGAGAATGGATCATTTTGAAGCATCATTAATTGAGCAAAGGAATTGGCTTCTTTAGTTTCTTCCCCCACATCTGGCCAAATAGGCTGGGACAAATCTGGTTGAGGTCTAGCAGGTGGATACAAAGCTAATTTTTTTGTAGACTGTCCATCAGAAATGGTCATATCTCCATAATGACATCCTATAAAAGCATCAGCAGTTGCCAACCATGGTCTACCAAGGATATTTGGATACCCTCCTAAAGTTGCCTTAACTGATAATATTGTGAAATTAGCTAGATACTCCCAAGATTCAAGAGTGACAATTACATCTTCCACCATCCCATCAGGTTTAACTATGGAGCTATCTATAAGATGCAGAACTGTAGATGTAGACCTAATGTTTGAAATGTACAAGGAGTCCATAGTATGCTTTTTCATGACATTAATGGCAGCACCTAAGTCAATCAAAACATTTTTTACAACTTGGCCATTTATATGTATCTGCACTACAGAACTTCCAGGGTCAATATACTTTGGGGTGACTACATTTCCCAACATTATATCAGCCAATTTCCCTAAGACATGAATTATTTGGGGATCCTTTTTCTTCCAGCCAGGCTTCTTCAAACAGGCCTCTTTAATAGCTTTTCCAAAAATGGGAATATCTTTAATAGCTTGAAATAAAGGGATTTGAATTTGTACATTCTTGAGCTAATCTAGAATGTCAAAAGTGGGTTCTTCCATGGATTTGGGCGGTAGTACTCTCTGGCAACCTCCGAGGAAAAGGTGGTTTGTCTTGACTTTGTAAAATAGGCTCCTTAGAAACAATATCAGTTATAGGCATATGCTCAGTAGGAACAACAAGTGCAGTAGATTCTTCAAGGGGAGAATCTGGTATTTCAGTAATTAGAGGTAGTTTTGGAGCAGGTAGAGTGGTTCTAGACCTCAAATGGATATCATTAACGTTTAAGGCACAAGCTTGATATTGGTTGGCTTTGGCAAGATACGTAGACAAAATGCGGCACCGCTTTTATTATTGGGATTTGGCAATGGCTGGGCAGGCATAGGCATTTGCTTTGGAGGGCCATGATTTGTGGTAGTTGCTACAGGAGGTGGCATGAGGGCCTATAGTTGTGGCTGTGGAAGCTACAAAAATCTAGGGGACTAGTTTTGCCATTGTTAAGGACCTCTCCCATTGAGTGATTTTGGTCAGCCACCCCCTCGGAAGTGGGGTCCATTGTCCTTGTGGCTGCTGCCAACCTCCTTGAGGAGATTGCCATTGCGGGGTTTGATAATTTGTCCAACTTGGTTGAGGTGGATTCTAGGGTGGTGGTGGTCCATATGCACGTTGCCATTGGTTATTATAGCTAGAATAAGGATTACCAAAAGTTAAAGGGTCTTGAGGCATACCTTGTCTTTGGGCCCATAGTCTCCGTTGTGCAACAAAGAACACTTGATCATCATCACCTTCTACTTGCTTAAAGTCAATAGGTAATTGCCTGGCTTCCAAATTAGCCACCATCTTGCATCTGTAGTCATATTTTTTCTATCTACAATATGGATAGAACTTGACCAAAACTACCTCAGCCTCATGTTTCTTCTGAGCTTGAATAGTGTCTAATTGTGTAGCCATATTATTAATGATGTCCTACTTGAAGTCAAACAACAAATTTGTTATCTCCATCTGAGAAACTCCACTAGAAGAAGAGTTCCCCACTGTAGCATGATGACCTTGACCTTTCTTAACTATTGCTTGAGAGTAGTTAAGACATATTTTCTTTATATCATCCCAAGGCAGTTGGGTTATATCACTTCCTCCCATCAGGTCCAGGGCATCTATACAGGCATCATTGATTCCCCTTAGAAAGAGTAGTTTCTAAGAGTCCTCGTTAAGAGTATGGTTTGAGTTCCTTTTTAGTGAAAAAAAAAATTTGGAAATATGATCTTCCAGACTTTCATCCTCCTTCACATTAAATTCTAATATGTCATCACCTTTGCCGCACTCTACAATATTCCTTATACTTTTCAAGGAATTTCTCGCATGGCTGCCAACTATCAACTACTGCCTCTTCCCAGACTCATGAACCATCTGAGAGCTCCCTCCTTCAAGGTGGAAGGAAATAACTTCATTTTATGAGCATTTGAGTTGTAGTCATAACTGCGACAAAGGACATCAAACTCAAACAGAAAAGTTTCTGGGTCCTCTATAGCAAAGCCATAGAACTTGGGAAGCAAGGAAGAGGGAATATTTCTAAGATTGTCAGTATCTCTCTGGGGAACAATGGGAAACTCAAACACTAGAGGTGGATTAGGTGGATTATTTTCCATGTTTGGTTGCTGGAATAACAGAGCGAATGGATTCTCCTCAGGTTCATTGTTAGCTGGGTCAAATGGTAGTTCAATAAATAGGTTTTTAGGGAGGAACCTTCCCAGTGCATCTCTTCTTCTTCTATGCATGCAATATGATGAATGTTGGTTTGAAATATTTTGAAAATTTTTGACTAACAAACTAAACTAACACTAAAAATGACTTCTAACGAATTCTTAGCTAGACAACATCCCTGGCAATGGTGCCAAAAATGGTCACGCCCACAAAAGGATAAAAAATCATAGTAAAACCTTCTTGGGAATTGACATTCCAATAGGTCTAATATCTCTCTCTATGGACGTTCATTTACTTGTCAAACCAGGGGATGTATACTTTAAATGGTGCAGCAAAATATATGCACTAAGAACTAGTTTCAGTCAAAACTTAGCAGAAATAAATACTAGAAAGGAATTCTATCTATGTTACAGGAAGGTAATGCAAAGTTCTTTAACTCAACTATGATTTGATTAAAACAGAAACCATAACTAGCTGATGAAACACAAACTATGAACAAGCCTTATGTCAGGAAACGCTGGGATGGATTCCTATCTGCAAGAGCAATACTGAGTTTGTATGAAAACTTCAATGATAAAAGCTAACTAAAGATCAATAGAAAAGAAGGCTAACTAACTAGCTACAGATGCTTACTAAGTGGGCCCCCTTAGCAAGCATCTACTGATTACGCAGGTGTTGAACTCAGAACTTCATCAAACTTTATTCATGAAAACAGAATGGTATACATTGCTTTGTTGATATGGAAACTAACAAAAAACTCTGTGTCTTGTCAAACAGATTCTGCTTTTCATTATCATATTGATTCTTACATGATATCTGCTATCACTATGCTTCTATCTTACTCTCACTATCATCTCTTTCCTCACTCACGCAGGAGGAGTACTTTATTTAAAATTAGGAGAACAACTAACCAACTAACCCTATCAAAGAAAGACATGGAAGTAAAGTGTATCCTAGAATCAAGGAACAAACTTCATAACTAAATTTATGCATTCAACCCGATCTGGAGAGGATCTAGCACTCCACTCTTTCCAGATTGACTATCATTAAAAATCTTTCCCAATGGTTTTGGTCAGATTCTTCGCCAAAGTGTCCTCGAAGTCGTGCAGGAAATAGACTTTACTGCAAGGCTGAGATCAGCTGTGCTTGACTCGATCATTCTTCAACAACCTACAAAACAAAAGGTAATAGATGGGAAAGAAAAGGCACATGGCACATACATGATATCCGTTCATTAATCACATATTTAAATCTATTTCATCATTCAAAAATTGTATGTGATATACCAGTCATTTAGGGAGTCAATGGGGCAATAAATGTAATCAAGTCAACACAATAAGCTGTAGGAATGTGAAAATATTTGGCTACAGGATATCCCAATAAAAGTTTTTAACAGAGTTTAAACAGCCACGAATAACAAAATTAAAGATATTAAAAGTTCATCATATTATCCAAACTATGAGCATATTTTAAGCTCATCAAATGCGATGAAATGTGGAATGAAATACTAAAACATCTATTGAATACAATGCAATAAAAGAATTTTTTTTAGTTGATACAGGATTGCTTTACAACTAGGGATGCTCCTACATCATCCTATTATGACCCCTTAAGCCATCCTATGAGGACCATGCTCAATCCATAATTTCTCCTAATTTAATTTAATTTAATGAGATTTCACATCACATTAACAAAATTATTGTTTTTTTCAAAGGTAGAAAAATCACATCTCATTCTCAAGGGATGATCATAAAATTCATATTATGATTTCATACCACATTTTCTCTTTACACACTTAGGTCACAGAACAGGGCTACACCAACATAGTCTACATTATTCATAATACACACCGAGTATGTATAGTAACTTTTATTTCATCAATTGGTTTGAGGGAGATTTCACATATATATTTTATATGAAACCATTCTCCATCTAAAAACCACAATAAATTCCATTATCATTATATACACGTCAAATTAGCATTATGGATATGCATCCACTCATTGATAAATCAAATTCACATTGATCCATTCAGTAGGAAAATTAGGTTAGTCATCCATTTAAATTAAATAAATTAACTTTATTTGATTTAAGCCTACCATTATCTCATTTAAATACATCAAATCCTAACATTTCATTAATCCACCTTTATCTTGCATCATCCATTTTTGATTTAAATAAATCAAATATCTAAGTCAAAGAGGTCAAACTCACCTAATCATCATTAAGCTAACCTAACAATGATCAAATACCAATCCTAAGCACTTTCATTCTCTAGATTATGCCACTTGCACAAATAAATCAATTTATTGATTTATTAAATTGTTATTTTCACTCAACATGGCATCCATGAGGAATATTCCATCAGGTTTGAATTCAAAAGGCAAGTTGAAATGTACATCCAACAGGGAATTTAATAGGTCTTACATGTCTCTTACATGTCCCCTTCCAAAGGTCAAACTCAACATTCATTGCACAAATTTGAATTCAAATTTCCCCAGCCTCTTGGGCACATTTCCCAAATCTTGCACATCCTCAAGCCTATCAATACTTGACAAGTGGCCTCTTCCTATTTGCCTATTTCTTAGTCCCATGTTGGTCCCTCTTCAACACTCAGCATTTGAAAATCTTTAAATAGAGGCATCATTCTTTAGAAAATCCTCCACAATTTGATCCATGAATCATATGCAAAGTCACTCTCCTTGAGAACTGATTTTGCTCATCCATATCATTGTTCATAGCAATTTCATCACTAGCTTATCTTGAGCAAGGATTGGAAAAGGGATATTTTCTACAATAGCACCAATCCACTATGGAATAGATTATTCACCATGTTTCTTAGGATTTTAACTAGTTTGTTTTGTTATGTTTGAAGAGCATAGGTGGTTATTGCATAAAGAATGCCTCTTAGTTTGCTTTCTTTTGACTAACTTCATGCTGATATTCCATGAAATAGGATAAAGATGCAGATTTGTGGTTTTACATTTGGCACTAGAAGGAGGGCATTGTTTATTTCATGCATGGGATAGATATATAGAATCTCTATTTTTGTTCATATATTGTCTCTGTTTTTGTTTACAAAAGATGGATTAATGCTTCAAATAAAGGTACAAAGTTTTTGTCTCTATTCAAATAAGCTTTAAACATTTTGTAGATGATATCCAATATATGCATGGATAGTTAAGGTATTTTTTCAAATACTTTTTAAATCTGTGGTTGCATTAGAGTCACTCCAAATCACGTCTAACTTTAACTAACTTTCATTGTCTCTACACCACTGTAAAGCTATACTATCTAATGTTAATTATTTGCAAGACTATGTCCACACCATAAAATCTCACAGATGCAACCACTTAATCTTTAAATATGCAATCACTTTCTTTCTATTTATATATTGTGGCAATGATTATGCTTAGTTATATTGTTACTGTGCACAAATGAGCTTTGCACATGGAGTCACCTGCCACTAACTTGTGCATCCTATCTAAGGTTCATCACTAATTCAAGGAAGACTTCCATCTTCTTCTCATTAGTTTATTGCTAACACCTCCTGTGCATAGTTCACATGCTCTTTTTTTATTTAAGGCATTCTTTTGGGGTAGTTCACATGTGTTGTTTTTCTTATTCACTTGCCAATGTCTTATTCTAGTCACACCCACCAAATGTATTTGATTGAAAATTTTCAACATTCATCTGCTATTTTGAATGCACATTCGTAAGAAATAAACAAGTGAAAGCTACTCACTCCCAACCATAAATGTTATTCTAAAATACACATCTGCCACCTTTTAGTATAACATGAAAAGAAGTAGTGTTGATATACTGGAAAGTGACAGTGAAGAAGGTAGACAATATCTTTAAGAGTTTAGTGCCAGGTCTACCTATAGAGATAGGTAACATAAGATGCAATGAATATGGACCAAAAGGATATGAATCTTAGTCGGCCTACCATGAAGACATTCCACTACCACTTCTACATAAAGAGAGCTTGTAGTAACGTGATAAGAAATTGATTCATCTAGCTAACACTCATTTAAATGGTGTAGGTTGTTCTCTCATAAGTATGGTAAGCCGATTCTAGTTTTATCTAGGTCATAAATGAATAGGACTACAAACATAGGAATAGCCCATCTATTATTTGAAATAATTCGCTTTAGCTAACCATTGCAAGAAAATTAAATATCTTACCTATCTACATGGCATGTGTAATCCGCAAGTGTTCTTGTGGCCCCTCTAGCAAATTGCATTAGTAGATTAAAAAGTTTTAATGCATCTTCAACAAACCCTATTGCGAATGAAACCTCTTTTTTATATATCTCAGAAAATGTCTTAAGTCGTGATAAATCTTGGCCTCTTTGTATTATCCTTACCTTGTGACACTATGAGGTTTTTTTTACACTCTATCATTGGACATTTTCTGGCCCACGATGCTTTCTCATGGATTGGCTACCTGCCTTTTCATTTTCTTTTTGTTATTTGAGCATTTAGGAAAGTCTGCAGTTGCTAGTGAGTATGAAATTTTCCTCGATTATATGATTTTGGCAACATCATCCCCATAATGTGGTCAGGACTTTAAAATTTCATTGACAAATAGGACCTATAGCTTGATCCTATAGGGATTTATGTTGGGCCTTAGAAAAGAAAGTCGTTATCACATTAAATGATTGAAAAAATGTCTTGAGTGATTAAAAGCAACCCTAATAAAATAAAGCTAGAATAGTTATCCGTTTAGGTTGTAATGTGTTTCATGCTATGTTTGTTAATACAATTTTTTGCGATTAGATTTAGAAGACTTTAATGAGGAAGGACCTCATTAAAGAGTGAAATAAGCAATACGAATTCAATTATTTAAGGATTAAGGAATTTTCTTTTGGTCACAACAAGAAAGACAGAGAACTTAGTTTGGAAAGAGCGGGTTATTAGCAAGAAAATTATTTTATATATATATATATATAGCAAATATTTCCTACTTTTGAATAAGAATTTCCTTACATTCATTGGAATCAAGGACCTTATTAATGTGTCATTATGTGGAATCATTTAAGTTAATAACCTAGTCTCACATTATTGTATTTTCCATCTTATAGGTGAAAGTCAACAAAGGATAATGAAGGAACAAATGAAGGAAAGCAAAGGTACAAAAGCAAGCAAAGGTACAAACGAAGGAAATTTGAAAAAGGCACAAGGTACAAATGAAGGAAAGCAAGGAAGACAAGGGTAGCAAAGGAAAACAAAAGGAGGATATTTTAAAATCAAAGTGTTTTTAAATGCTTTAAGTGTTTGTTTAACACTTCTTCAGGAAATTGTTATCTCTCATTTTTTAGGACACTAACTTTCGTTTGGGTCTAAAAAGAACACTTTGATTTTTAATTTGCAAAGGGTTAAAATTGAAACTTAGATACCTACTAGATTTCAATTCGGGCTAAAATCAAACAAGCAATCTTCATCTTTCCTTTGGTGTTTTAAAACAAATCAAATCATTGCTTTGAAGGATAAAATGAATGTGTGCCTTTATTGTTTTGTAATTATTTACACAAAGTAATATCATTAAAATACGTATGCGCTTCTCTCACACCTCATGGTGATCTTGAGAATCAAAAGGATTTTGGTGACATTATGTTGCATAAATAATTTCCCATACACACTTCGATTTGGGTTTTAAAATTGAACAAAAAACTTTGTGAGTGTGAGTTAGGTATATCAGGTGTGTTCTCCTTTTGTTTCTAAACAAAGGTCAATTGAACTACGAATGTGCTTGCTTGCTATTGTTTACCTTTAGAGGGGCCTGCCTAAGAGACACATCTGAAAGGAGAACTTGAAGGTGACTCCAACCAGTTTTTCATTCAGGCCAATATATAAATGGATAAGACTAAATTGTCAAGTCCTCATGGTATGTAGGCCTTAGCTGTACACTATCTTTCAGAATGGGGTACTACGGTAAAATGTTTAAGAGCCCCTAGTAGGATTGATTAAAGCCTTTAGTGGCTTGCTGGATCCTCACAAGGTGCCATGTCCCTGATGTTGTGGGTAGATGCATCCTTCTCCTCACACATATTCAAATAGTCATCCTTTGAACAAATCCATCCCTTAGATCATTATCAAACATCTTAGGGTCCGTTTGTTCAAAATCAAAACAAAGTCAAAATCAAAGTCAAGGACAAAATCCCAAATCCCAAATCTAATCAAATCCAAGTCCTAAAGCCTAGTGTCTCATTCAAGATTTATCAAAAGCCAAAACATTCATATCATTCATCATCATATCATCACCTTTGAACCCCAAAAAGCATCCTAAAACTTTCACTTTGGGACATAGAATAGAGATTAATCAAAAGAATCAAGAAATTCATCTCCCATATTCTCAAAGACTGATCCTCATTTTATTGTTCTAACTAGATCTCAATACAAGAAGAGTATGGAAGCCAACAGAGAAACACCCGCTTCAAGTGATCTTATCCAAACCACTCCTAAAATTAATCCCATTGGGGATGGAAATCTCACAATTAACCTTCCAACGTCATTGCAAAACCCACAAGAGGAAACCCAACGAGAGGATCTTTCCTTTGGAATGTCTCATGAAGAAATAGCTGAAATGCTCCAAAATGTAAAGAACCATAAAATCATCAACATCATGATCAGACTTAACCCTTCGTTATACATGCTTGAACTAGCAAAACAAAGGGCCAAGTCACCTTCAGATTTTGATGTGAGTACCATAGTGGAGACATCATTTCCTCCAATCTCATCCACCATTCCAATTTCATCCACACCTCCATCCCACAACATCATGCAAAACATTCCACAAATCATGACATCATTTTCTCCAACACAACCCAATGTTAACAAGGGAAACACATTTCTCAATGCTCTTCAAGCACATCCCCTTGTTAATAACCAAAACATGGATGCAAACACCACCTTGGAACAAAGCATACCACAAAATCCATTACACAAGAACATTCCTCTCACTTTACATCGTGATCCATCATCAACATTTTTTCACGGAGCACCTCAAATCCCCCTCCTCACAAATTCACAAGAGGAGGGAGACATGTTTGGACTAGGGGGCATTTTCAACATGACAACACTCTCACATGGATTCACCCCCTTACATTTCCACCTCTCCCACCATCACCATTTTCATCTACACCACTCCTTGGTTTAGAGCTTCCCCTTCTACCAATTATCAATCAAAACAACATCCCAACCATCAATCAAAATATTTTTCCAAATGCTCAAAACTTATTGTTGACATCACAACCAGAAACAACAAACATACAAGCAATGGCAACATCATCAAACACCCCCACAACATTGCAAAGAATGGTCTCTCAAGGGCCAATCACATCAATGATGCCACTTACCACATCAACAACACCATCCACCAATCAAGTAATCAACATGACAACACCATCCACCAACCAAATAATCAACATGAGATTATCGTTCACCACAAACACTATTCCAAATCCACCACCATCCCCACCACCACCAACTTCCACCACATCAAGTCAATATAACGTAGCCTTGCAAGCTTCTTTTCAAAGAGGATACCAACAAGTGCAAAAACAAAAAGTTGTATACCTAGCTGCTCAACAAGCCGCTCAAGCTGTGCAAGCTGCCCAAGCAGCCCAAGCTGCACTACAAAAAAACAAGTGCAACAAGCCCAAGCTTTATTGCAACAACAAAAACAACAAGCTGCTCAAGCAGCCCAATCATTGCAAGCACAAAAGGTGGCTCAAGCAAAATTCCTATTGTGGCAACAAGCAGAACAAGCACAAGTCACCCAAGCGCAAGCCCAAATGCAAAATCAATATCAAGCACAACAAGCACAAGCACAAGCACAAATTCTTGCACAAGTCATACAATTGCAAGCATATAATTAGCAAGCATTGAAGCAATACCAAGAGCAACAAGAAGTAGCAGAATTTGTAGCCCAACAACAAGCATTGTGGGAACAACAACAAGCACAACAACAAGCATTGTTGTAATAACAACAAGCATTGTTGGAACAACAACAAGTGCAACCACAAGCAAAAATCCTAGTGCAACAACAAGATAAAAAACAAGCATTGTTTATCCAAAAGCAAGTAGAAGCCTACTTCACTCACTAGAACAAATAGATACCATCAAACAATGCACCAACCAACCCATCCACTCAACCCACAATTCAAACACCCCAAAACACTTTCATCCCACCTCTTGATCTGCAAGATAATGTGACAACACAACTTAGGTTGCTTTCACAACAAGTGCTCAATATGCAATCCAGATGAACAACAAAAACACCAAGTAACTTGTGTCCCTACCCATTTGATAGGAGCCTAGACATGAAACCATTCCTCAAGGGATTTGAGATCCCTAAATTTGATAAATATTGAGGGACAAGAAACCCTGAAGATCACATTAGGGAATTCTAGGTTCATTGCATGGAAGTCGCATATGATGATACTTATCTGATGTGGCTATTCCCTAGGAGTTTAGCAGGCAATGCTATAGAATGGTTCTCTCACTTACCTTCACGCATTAGAACATTTCAATAAATTAGGGATGCATTCATTAAGAACTACACATGTAACATTGCAATGGATGTCAATCTCGAAGAACTCTTGGCTTTGAAACAAGAAAAGAATGAATCTTTCACTTCATTCCTTCAACAATGGCGATCCAAGGCCAATCAGAGCAAGTGGACCATGCCAGAAGAACAAAAAGTTTGCACAATCATTGCTAACCTGTAAAGTTGCTTAGCATTCCATCTCAAGGTTCAGGGTATCACTACATATGAACAATTGATATCCAAGGCACTCAGCATCAAAAGATCTCTTGTGACTCAACCCATAAAGTCAACATCATACCATGAACAACAAAATAACTGCCCACCATCCAATTACAATGACAAACCTCGTATGTGGGAAAGGAATAAAAATGTTACTAATGATGGTGTCGTTGATGCCAAGGTGGTCATTAGTGGCCCATGCCAAAATCCACCCACACTACAAATCCAAACACAAAACACTCATCACATGACATATCAACCCAACAACAATCCAACCATCAATAACCTTAATGACCAAAGGGGACCACCTCAACACAAAAGCTATCCCAAATGGAAATACACCATTTTCAGAGAACCATTCGAGGACATAATGAAAAAATTGATCGACGAAAACACTCATCAAGCCTCCTACATTTGAAAATTGCCAAGAACCTGATGTCAAACCTGCATGGTATAACAAAAATCAGCTTTGCGAATTTCATAAAATCAAATGCCACACCACAAATAGCTGTATGAGACTCAAAAACATTATCCAAGATCTCATCGATAAATGAATCATAAACGTGGAACAACCTACAGGAAATTAGGACCTTAAAATCTACATGAATTTGATGTCAAATCATGGCAACAAAG